>VZTO01006350.1:38764-120748 GCA_013400615.1 Syrrhaptes paradoxus
TTTTCAATATTATTGTAGTTTAGTTTTGTAGTTTAGTTATTAAATTGTCCTTATCTCAACCCACAAGTCTTTTTTTCCTTTACCCCAAAAATTGGGATACACATTTAGCAAAATCCACTTGGCTAGTCTGCCAATCGGGCTGGTCCTGCCCAGTCAGAACCTTTTCCATTTACTCCTTTAATTGCCCTCCCCTATCATTGGGTGGGGGCGGGAACTGTGTGAGCGGGGGTGTGTGGATTGGCCCCCAGCCAAGGGCTAACCCATCACAATGAAACAATTAGTTCTGTTTCACTTTGTTCCACCCAATGTTTTGTGGATCTAGTTCCACTAAATGTGGAAGTAGAGGTTTGGCAGAAAACTTTCCTTTAATCCTGCCACTAGTCGATGTAAGCTACCAGAAGTTTGCTCTGAAGCTACTGTAGAGAGCTGTGGCTTGCTGTAGGTTGAAGAGTGGTGGGCAGATGTACAAGCCCACAACTGCACACTGAAGGATGGAGAGTGCTGGGGCTCCTCCAGCCACAGTTCTTACTATGACCCAGTCTCTTCTCCCCTGTCTTGGATGAATGTTGTGGGAAGGGAGTAGACTGTAAACTGGCTGACAAAGAGTGTGAGGGACACGGGGCTTCTTTGCAAGATCATCCTTGCACTGAAATGTCTGCCTTTGACTCACATCAGCCATCAGGTGTGCTGCCAGTGCCATACAAAGAAGCCACATTGCAGAGAAGAGGTCAACAAATTTATAGTGCCAAGATACATCATCAGAAAATAGAGTTTTAATAACTAGGAAAAATGACCATGTGCAGTTCTTCGGGATTTTGGCAGTTCCTTTCTCTTTTTTTATTGACTTAGATAATGGAAGTATCTACTCATCACAACGGCCCACCCTGCCTCTGACCCTGAGGCTATTCTTGCTGTTGAATATAACCAAAGAGTTTGCTGCACTTCATAAACGCGCTGAATGTATTTGCATATGCAGAAGTGTGCATATTATTTTTGAAGTGAAAAATTATATCAGTGGTAAACGTAGGTGGCAAGTAGAATAAAGTATCAACTGCCTGATGGAGACAGCACTTAAGAAGCCGATTTGTGTAACAGAGCGTCTTTGTGATCTGTTTCCAAGGCTCTGGCTCCCTTCAGCTTCCGTGCAGGAGAGGAGCAATTAATTTGGATAATTCAGGAAAGAAAAAAAAAAGCTGAGAAGTGTAAAACCCAAAAAGCTTTTGTAGATTGTCACACAAACGCGGCCTGTCACAGCCTGGAAGGCGCGCCTGAGGGCCCGGGCTCTGTTCTGAGGAAAAGAGAGAACTTCCCTGCGCGAGCCGCAGCCCCGCGCGCCCTCCCGCCCGCGAGGCCGGGCTTCTGCTGCAGCCTGGCGCCATCTTGTGGCAGCCACGGGTAGGACCTGCCCCCGGAGACCCCCGCTGCTCCCCCCACCCCGGGAGCCGCGCCTCTCCCTCCGCCGGCTTGCCTTTATCCGTGCAGGAGTCACCAGGAGCAAGACCTCCTGCTAGCGAACTGGGTCCTGTGTTGTTACAGGAATAAGGAAAAATAATGTTAAAGCATTCCTCTGGAACCTTTCTGCTTCAGTCTTAGGTTCGTACGGATGCTACGATGTATGTTTTACATCGATTTGCAAGACTGAGAGTTAAATAGCTTAAAGTTTGTTAAAAATACAGGTTTGTGTTGTTAAGCTATTTAATCAGCAGGTGATGTTTCCATAGGTGTCTCTCATTGGAATCTCTCTGCAGAGCTCCAGAATTGCAGGATATTAAATTGACAGTAGATAATTGTCAGGGATGTTACAGTACGTGTTACCAAACAGGCTAAGGAGAGGGGGGAAAAGTCCAAAACAGAATAATTCTATTTGAAACTCTTCTTTGTTATTGTTCGGGTTTTATGCCTCTCTTTTTTCTCTTTATTGTCACAAGCTTTTCTCCTCAATCATTATCTCAGAAAACTTTAGACATAAAAAGCTGAGATTCTCCCAAGTCATTTGATTCCAGGAATTTTGCATTTCTGAAAAATACCATCTATCCTTAAACTTCATAATAATTCTCCTAATCACATGGAAAACTATTATAATCAAGATAAAAAGCCTAGAGAGTTGTGGAGAAGATCTGGCTATATGCATTCAATCCAAAGGAGGGAAATACAAATTCTCACTGTCTGAAAGAACAATATTACTCGACCCCTTCTTTTTCTTTTTTTTTTTTCTTCTACCTACACAATCTGCGCTAAAGACAACAAAGATTTCCAGACAACTCATCTATACTTAAATTTCTATTCTCTTTAGGCTTTGAGCCAACTGTTTGAAGATTTTAGGTGAACGACCTTATGAGCTAAGACATCAGTGCTGTCTCTGTTTCACTTGTGCAGTCACATGCCTTTCACTTAGCTCTTTCCTCATACTGATGTGAAAATCAATCCCAGGCCTAAATGAAAAGTATATGCTTCCTTGATGATTTTATTCTTTGAATATATTTCATTAAAGTTATTAAAATGATAGCTTATGCAGGATATCTTACACTACCAGCTAGAGGCAATTTTAGAGGAGACTTTCAGGACTCAGGAAAGTTTTTAAGCAGTCTTTTATCTTGACTGCTACACTTGTCCTGTGCACATATTTTTGCCTCATGTAAGACAACAGCTTCTAGTCAACACTGAAACACAATGGTTCATTAAACACATTTGCTGTGTTATTTTCAATCAACCTCAAAAGTTAACGTAAAGACAGCACTTACATACAACAGGAAAGCACAGTTCGGTACTGAAACTGAAATCCAGATCAATCTGATAAAAGCCACCTATGGTTGAAACAAAGGAGCAAAGTAAAGGAGCAAAAGTTTCCAAATAAACAAATTAAACCAGCACTTCACTGTCCTCCTGCAGAACTGAAGAGAGGTAGGAGTCACCACCCGCCTTCCCGAATTTTCAGAGCCATACAGTGAGACAGCTGTACGTGTTTTCCAGTCCTTGCAGGATCCAGTCTTGCAGCTCTTACCTGAAATCAAATATGTAGCTTGCCTGCTCCTCACAGCCCTACTTATCCCTTTGGCCGCTCTGTCCCACAGTAGCTGTATCTCTCTGCAGGGACTGTTAGCTCTCCAGGGCCCAGGCTGCCATGGAATTTATTTCTCACCCATCTTTTCCAAACATGAGGCTTAACCACCTTCTGGCCAGCCACAAGACTCAGATGAACACTTTACTCACAGACTTCCTTTCTGGAGCAGTAGAGAAGACATTTAGCACTGGGACTGGTGTCCCACCTGTACCTTGCAGGATCCCATCCATCCAACATTTTGAGTCACTCCAAATGACGAACTGTCTTCAATCGTGACCCTGGTTTCCCCTTACAAGTGTTTGATTATGTCATTATGCTGTGTCACATGTTGTCATTACCTTTTATGATATGTCCATTGTACAGTTCTCAACCGGTTAATTACTTTGTCCAGTGGTGATGTGTACAATCAAATTCCAGTCATTAGCATCCCACATTCAGTTCATGCCTAAGTCACATTACTGTGGGGGCTATATTTGGATGTTTCCCAAGCCACATGCACCCATTATATATCCTGTCCACGGCTGATACCTCAGTCCATGAGTAGCTCATGCAGAGCTGTCTGCTTCTCCCATCCCTTCACGAATGCCACGCAAGAAAAGAAATGCTTAAAATCCAAATGTCTACAGTTATGACATACATAGAAGCATTTAGACAGAATTTCTGGACATATTCTCCCTTTTCCTCGTTGCTTTCACCTGAAGTGTAGTCACTTTTATAATGCAGTAACTACCAAGGAGGAGGAGGCCCAAAGGAGGTAGGGGGAAACACAGAAAGGGCATGACTTGACTGCCTTCTCCACCTTGCAAGTGCTCCTGGAGAAGGCTGTAGGTAATTAGTCACAGAAATCCCGCACACACTGAGATCATGGGATCATGGGGTAATTCAGCCTGGAAGAGACTTGGGAGGTCTCTAGTCCAACCCTCTGCTCAAAGCTGGGACAGCCCCAACAGACCTGGTTACTCAGGGATTTGTCCAGTGGAGTCTGGGGAAGCTGCTCCGATGCTTGGTTATCCTCACAAGGGAAATCTATTCTTTATATCCAGTTTATACACAGTAGGTCTGCATGGACAGACAAAAAGCTACACACAGCTTCCTCCTCAAGTACAAGCCACTGAGCCAGAAGCCATTTAGACAAGACAGGGATAGATTAATAACAATCACCTTCTCGGTCCTGCTGCAACTCCTGAGTCGTTGCACACTAAGACAGCAACACAAATTTGGCACTGGATCAGGCTTGTGTTCACCTGCCAACAGAGGCATGTCCTGAGCTGCGCAGCAGAGCTGCCGGCCTGGGCGCCTGACAGCCCACCCCACCCCTACAATTGCCATGGAGTGCTGCAGGGGTTTCTTCCTTCCTGGACAGCGGGGTTGTTAGCAGAATTAATGAAATCAAAGCAGTCCAAATCAACTCTTGATTAAAATTTTGTATTTTAACTTATTTTTAGTTTGTGTGGCTTAGTCATTTTGTTAAAGAAAACTGACTTTCAGTGTTTCATGAAACATATTAATTTGCAGCAGACTGTAGCTTTCATACTACAATTGGTATTTTTCTAATTCAGAAGGAGGATAAGCTATACCTTATATATATTTACTTAAGAAATTGTCCTTTCATTCATTTAAATACAGCAAGGGTACTCACCTCTCAGCAACACTGCTTTTGATCTCACAAGTGCTTTTTTTATCTCAAATAGGAATGATCAAGGGTACAGGAAACTCTTACATGAAAACAGGGCAAAAATTTCCAAAGAATTTTTCTTTGGAAATATCCTACAAAGAGAATGAAAAAAGAGAGAACATAAAAAGATGTAGGTTCTGAAGAGCAGCACAGGGATGGGATTTCTGTTCTATCCATCAATTACAACAATAAAGGGACATTTGATGGGATGATGGGATACTGCAAAGCAGTAAAATACATTCTTATCGAACAATATGTATAATTAAACTGCATAGCTTGCTGCCACAGGAGGTTAGTGAAGGAAGAGCATTATGAAATTCTGACATGACTGGATAGTTATAGGTATTTGGAAAACGTGAATTATTAGGAATAGAAGGCACAGGACCTGAAGTGACCACATGGGTTCATCAGTCCAGGCCTGTGCTATTACAGGAGCCTATAGTGCCTGCCCCTAAATTTATCAAGTTTCATTTTGACAATAGCTGTTCCCACTGCTTCTGGAAGGCTGTTCCAAAACCTGATTCTTCTATCCATTAAACACATTTGCATCATTTCTAGCATGAACACATCCACTTGTTCTTACACCAGCATTCTCTTTCAACTTGAGTATTTGTCCTTTGCTGATGTTTGTTTCCCAGCCATTTCTATAAAGAAGACTATGCCCTCTCCCAGAGCATCCATCCACGCTGCACACAGTAGTGCCAAGCAGACACACCACCTCTCCAAAGGTAATCTAACCACAGCCATGCAGCCACGCTAGCAAGCCTGCCTCTCCCACCAAGCCACTGCATGTGCATCTCTGTCGCTGAGATCAGCTGCTTCGGAGCCAACCCAGCTCCGATAGACCGACTGATCGAGAGGTAGGTACAGGGCGGTTTTCGGGAGATTCCTTCGATAGAAAAAACCCGAGACAGCGGCATAACCCGAATCCCGCTGCCAGCTCTCCTGCGAGAGGCTGACATGGCACGGGAGTTGCCGGGGCAACCGCGACCACCCCCCACTCCCCCCAGTCCTTAAATTTGTGTCGGGAGAGCTAGCTCTCCGCTCACAGCAAGCATGCAGCGGGGGCACCGCCTGCAACAGGCTGCAACAGGCTGCAGCAGCAGAGGAGGTGGCTCGCGTAGTGGGACGCTGAAGTTTTGCCGGGTGCAGAAGCCTCACAAGGCGGCCTTAGGAGCCCAGCGAGCAGGCAGGGTTCCTCTTAGAAGGAGGGAAGAACTGAAGACCAGGCGCTGCTGCAGTGGGTGTGGGAGGTTGTGCGGCAGGAATTCTGCCCTCCTCACTTGCAAGTCCCACCTATCTGTTAGCAGTCTGTGACCGCTGTTTTTGCCATGGTCTCCACCAGGCAGAGAGCTTGCCCCAAAAAGACTGTGGCGGCCCAAACGGAGGGCCTGTTCCGAACTGTGGCTACACAGGTCTCTGGCTGCAGGGAGTGCCAGAGCCTGCTGCTGCCGGGGGAGGGTGGGGGACATTCCGTTTGTGTGAGGTGCAAGACGGTGGAAGATCTGCTCACCATGGTGGCCTGCCCTGTGTCCCCAGGTCCCCCTGAGCAATAAGTTTGCAACACTGGACATTGAAGGGGAGGTAAGTGGGGAGGTGTGGGAAGGTTCCCCTAAGAGGTTTCCAAGAGCGAGCCTGTCCCTTAATTTTCACCCACTTCTTGTTGTAAATAGTTAATAAATTCAGCTATTCTACTGTTCTCCGTGAGTCATGCCCGTGACACTAAGTGGTAAGTGAAACCCTCCCAGTTCCCTGCCTCAGCCCACCAGGTGCTTAGGAAACTGTACCTGTGGTTTCATGGACCACGACAGTGTATCAGGAGGGGTGTGGTCAGTAGGTCCAGAGAGGTTCTCCTCCCCCTCTACTCTACCCTGGTGAGACCACATCTGGAATATTGTGTCCAGTTCTGGGCCCCTCAGTTCAAGAAGGACAGGGAACTGCTGGAAAGAGTCCAGCACAGAGCCACAAAGATGATGAAGGGAATGGAGCATCTCCCTTATGAGGAAAGGCTGAGGGAGCTGGGTCTGTTTAGCTTGGAAAAGAGGAGACTGAGGGGTGACCTAATCAATGTTTATAAATATGTGAAGGGTGAGTGTCAGGAGGATGGAGCCAGGCTCTTCTCTGTGACANTGAGGGTGACAGAGCACTGGAACAGGCTGCCCAGAGAGGTGGTGGAGTCTCCTTCTCTGGAGACATTTAAAACCCGCCTGGATGTGTTCCTGTGTGATCTGATCTAGGTGTTCCTGCTCCGGCAGGGGGATTGGACTAGATGATATTTTGAGGTCCCTTCCAATCTCTAACATCCTGTGATTCTGCTGATGTGATCATCCTTCTTCCCAGACAGGAGCTCACTTGGTCTTTACCATCCTGGACATCTCTGCTTGCAGTTCCAGGTTGGTATAGACATGCCCTTACAGTGAGTCTCAAAGGCAAACACAGACACTTACAGTGCAATTTGGATGGAAGTCAGGCATTTCCTAAGCATCAATTCAAAAATTATGCTGACCTGAGGTAAGCACTGAGGTACCCGAGACACCACAGACACACAAAGAAGCTTTTTTCTGGAACAGTGGGGACCCCATAGCTGCACTAGCTTGGGTGGCCAGAGCATGGCTGGCTTGGGTCACCTGCCTCTGCAGACCTCTGCAGACCTCTCTCTCTTCCTCAAGCTCACTTGGACTCAGGCAGAAGAGACTGGAGTCATTCCACCTCACTTACCACTCACGGTGAAGGCAGTCCTAACAAGCAGCTCAGATGTACATGTCCACCTTTGGTCAGATTAGTGCCACCCAAGGTACACATACAGAGAACTTCTTCACTTTCTCCCCGTGTTTTGAGGTACATAACACACCACAGCTCTGAGTTCTGGTCAAAAATAGTGTTGCCCGCAATTTATTGTCATCTCAGTAACAGCACTGGTTTAATAAATGAAAACCAGGTTGCAAGCCCTTCACAGCCAGAGAGGTTTAAGCCCACTCCTTTCCCCTGGAGTGGAGCAGCCTGACCAGGAAAGGGTACACCCAGGAACAGGCAGCGAGGAAAAAGTATGTGCACCTGTTCTTGGCCTCTATCATCAGTGAACAGTGGGCTACTGCCCATCTAGGAACGGGTCATGGGTATGGACATTCACAGGGAGACCACCCAGGACTGCTCAGTAGCCCAGTGTTCATAAATCCACCCAAGAGGGAGTGGATGTGGATTCAGATCTTGGGCAACTTGTGCACTTTCTTCTCAGATTCAGATTTCTTGCATGAAAAATTTTACTTACTTCCTAACACCACTAAGCTACGGGATAAATATCCCTTTTTACTCTCACTGAGGACCTCTGATGTGTACTTGTGGCTGTGTTTAACTTACAATGGTGGACAGAAAAGCAAATTAATTGTGAGCACCTGTGGAGTTGGATAGAAAGAACTGGAAACAGCATTGTATGAATCAACACTTGCACTTGAACTGCTGTCCTCTGGTAGGCTTGTCTCAGAAAAAAACACAGGAGTTGCAGAATGGTTGTAGAGATAGACGGCAAAGGAACAGAAGCATAAGAAAAACTTTCAGAGATTGGGGCTGTTTAATTGAAAGAAGGAACAGAAGAGAAATTAAATATGTACAGAGGAAACAAGCATCATTCTTTTAGTACAAGAGCAAGGAGACAGTCAGGGACAGCAATAAACATAGATCTGATGAAAGAAAACACTTCTTTACTCAGAAAAATATGTATTACTAGTTTGTGGCATTCATTCACAGGAGCAGGTAAAGTGCTTAGAAGAACTGTGAAAAATGCTTAGGAGTACTGAATGTATTCAATCGGAATAATTCACAAATTAGGAGGAAAAAACTTTATTTAAAAAAAATGAGGCTATAAACCTTTGTTCTTCAGGGAATGAGACTGATGAGGTTTTACAGGGAACTGAAAGGTAATTGTGCAGCCTCTAATTCTGAAGCTGGCCTCAATGTATGACATTAAATTGTGTCAGATGAACCTTTACTGTGGCTGCTACATGCAGGAACTAAATATTTGGAACTTATTTACCTTGGGAAAAGGAAATGGAAGCAGAGAAAAGGAAATTAAGCAAAACCAAACAGAATACAAGAAGAAGCAATACATTATAAAATGTAAAGAAAAATAAATAATAAAACTGAAGTTTTACACTGGCCAGTGTGTCACTGGACTACTAAAACGAGAGTCATGAGGATGCGTGTGGAAGGCTCAAATTTTCATACTGTGATTTGCTCCTTCACAGAAACATAGCAGGAATGGTCAGTTTTGGAAAATATCAAGACATAGTCAAGCATACTTTAAATCATTTGTAGACAATGTACGTGTGCAAAAAAGTACTGCCACGTTTTCCCATGGCTAGTCCCCTGTTCTAGTCTTGCAGCATTTCGCTACAATGTAACAAAATAATGTAGTTTTTTAAATGGGAAAATCTCACCCTTAAGCAGTAAAATTAAAGGAAGAAACTTCCCCGTTCATGTCTCTAAGTGGATAAATTGAGATTTTTTTTAAAAAAAAGAATCTGGATTCTGAACTCTCACAAGGAAGAAAAGTGTCTCACATAAATGAAAATGAAAGAACCAGGTGTCAAGATATAATAAACAAAGGGGAGAACAGAGTGAGCCATCTGCTTCATCAAAGAAAAATGTTATACCCCGCAAGACTACAAAACATAAACACTGATTGATAAGAGAAAAGTTTTGGATTTTCAAGGTCTAGAAGGCAGAAACTGCACCAGTAGTGATGGGGTTTGTGCCAGCCGGATAAGGAGATCAGCCTAGGCAGAGCTGCTGGCTCTTCCCAACTCATGACCTTCAGATAGAGTATGTCACACCGGGATCAAGAGTCAGCCCATAATCTGGGGTCCTCAAACCCAGCAGCCCTTCACCAGTCGCACAGGGAGTGAGTACCCCTGGCAGGGCGCCTGGGAATGCTCCCTGGAGTGAAGTCTGCTCGTGCAATTTGGGCTGGGAAAGCCAGCAGGAATGGGAAAAGCAGGCCTGGAAACATCTAACAGCAGAGTCATAAAAGAGGAGAGGAGTCATGCTGGGAGAAGAGGCCGGCCACTCACAGATGGTCTGTGTCCAGCCCCATCAGTGCGAGGCGGGTGGGTGGTGAGGCGGGACACCAGCACAGAGAAGGACAGCTAAGCTGGTGGAGGAGCCCAGAAAGAGAAGAGAAGATGGACAGGCTATGTGAGGCTAAAGAGGTGAAGAAGGACATTATTTAAGGAGGTGTTTTACTTCAGAAAGGAATTTGGAAAGCTTGTGAAATTGTTATAACAGTTTAACAATCATTAGACTTCTTTGTCTCTCACTAATTCATCACCTCCCACTGTCTCAGCTGGCTCATAGTTAGTTAGGTCAGTCAGGATGTGTGTTCCCCAGCTAACTGAGCATGGTCGGCTACATGTCTGGAAACTGCCCAATGTATTTGGGGTATTACTGTGCTATAAATAGTATGAAATCCCAGAGGTAAATATGGAAAATACCACTAACTGCATTGAAGGGAGAGGATGTCAGGTGTATTAGATTAATTCATCATAACTATACAGAGGATTAGGAAGAAGTTGGTCAGTGCAGTTCCTCAACAAATGATTGAATGCAGGGCCAGACAAAGCTAACAGTGCTTATATTTAACATAAAATTGTAGAGTCATTTAGATTGGAAAAGACCTCAAGGATCATCAAGTCCAACCGCCAACCCACACCACTTAACTCACCAAACCATGTCCCTAAGCACCACATCTACACATTTCTTGAGTTTACTAATGCTTACTTACTAATGCAACATTGTGTGCACCGCAGGTGACCCCAAGCAATTTAATCAGAACTTAAGCTCTATTTTAAGGATAAAAAAAGAAAATCGAGCCCTCACAGTTGTGAAAATAGCTCCCTGAATGTGAACTACTGTAGTTATATGAATGACCTGCTTAAGTCTACTGTCAGCTAGCAATAAAAAAAATGCAGGAAACAAACAAACAAAAAAAACCCACCAAAAACAAAAACACCCTAACCTGAGCCTCTTGTTTGTTTGTTCAATTTTCCTAGATAAATTTCTGTGCTCTTTGTCATCACACAGTTGCCAGCTGTGCGGACACATGACATTATATTGTTCTATTTGCCAGGGATGTCAAATGGAACAGGCAGTTCAAACATGCCATCAGGACAAGATCATGAACTCTCTTAATAGTCTTCTAGCAAACAGAGATCATACAAACACCTGGTAAAGAGTTACTACATAGTAATTAGCTGAAAGCTGATTTTCACAGCTCTCCATTATGAACTGTAAATAGCATCGTAAGTATTTCTTCAACTGTGCAGCAGAGAGGGTAACAATTTGTCTAGGCAAAAGTGAGATTTCTGGGAGCTAAACAGCACCCAAAATAAAGCAAGGAAGAGAACTTCACTTCTACCTAAACTCAGTGCCATTTGAATTGCTTCGTATTTCCAAGACTGCCACATGAAGCTGTAATATATGGCAAAGGGCTTGTATGTTCTGGGTTGCAACTGGACACCAGGGAAGATTTCCTACTGCATCTAAAATTACACCAGTGCCTGTGTTTAAGTAACTGAATCTTGTCCAAAGTATAGGTTATATGTGTGATTAAATGTGGATAGTTCAGTCCTGCTCATCTCCAAGTGCTCTAAATCTGGAGCATCCTTTTATGGCAGAAAGTACTTGTTCTCCCTAGGGGGAGCTCACCCTCGTTCTGTAAAGGGATTACAGTATTGTTCACTTCTCTGTGCATATGCAATCTAACACCATGAAGCTGTTATACTCAAGTGTCTCTCAATTCTATATTTTTCCATCCAATGTATACTTCTTGGCATTTACCAACACTGACATTCATTTACCATCTTTTTTCTTGTTTGTTTAGCTGGTTCAAATCTCAATCAACTTTCTCACAGTCTTCTTTCATAGTGCCTAACCTATGTAGGTGGCTTTGTCCTCGAATTCCTCTTTCTCCCTTTTTTTCTTTTCTTTCGAGATTACAAACAAATACATTAAACAGCAGAGGGTTTTGCATGGTATCTCCAAGCTGTTAATTTTACCATGCTGGGANCCTCGCTCCCCGGGGCCAGGGTAGCAGGACCTGTTGGTTCCCCAGCCGCACCAGGACTGCTGCCACTGTTGCTCCCCGGTGTTGTCCCTCAGTGCAGCTGCTTAGACCATGGTGGAGAGAGCTACAGCGTTCCCCCCAGCCCAGCCTTCGCTCCCACTTGTCTTCCTTCTTGAAAAAGGACAGTAGGATCAGGCCAAATTTGTTTCTGCCCTGCCCTCCCTTACCTTTCAGCCAAAATGCAGCTATGCTCCACTCTGTGATTTACTCAAACCCTGGGATTATGGGCAAGAGTTAAAAGTTTCTTTTAGTAGTTTCTTTTGGTAGTTGTCCTTTTGTTCCTGAATTCATTGTTTCCCAGCATGGCTCACCAGGAGGTGACTGCAGGGACAGCAGGGAGCTTACTGCTGAGGTTGAAATGTCTTAAATTCCATTTCCATTCAATCACCACCTCCGACTAACCTGATACCAAAACTTCATACGCATGTTTATTATTGCCAAAAGTATCAGAATATTGCCCTGTCTGGCAACTATTTGTTGTATTTGTGTTTAATTCACTATCAATTGGAAATTTGGCAGCAATCTCATCTGACTGGTTCCAAGGTGCTATTTAAATACAGGGAAGTATTAAGGGAAATTACAGCCTAGATTTTTCTCCTCTAAAACAGCCACTTAAGACAGACTCATAAAAATGTTCTATAGTCAAAAAAGTTGAGGTAAATAATTTAGTTTCAACAAGCATATGAATCATTAAGTTAAAAATAATGCCAACTGAAACATTAATTGATTATATTTGTTGGTTTCCATTTTTTCCAATATGTACATCAAGTTAATTAATTCTGCAAGGGGTAAAACTTTTAGTCATTATCTTAGTATTATAATCAAGTAGCAATGAGCTTTTAAACAGGTGTCAACTGAATTTTAAGGTGTGAGTATACTACATTGTGACACTTGGATTTTTTGTGAACCCCTGAATATGGTTTGCACTGTCCTCCAGGCATGATTCAACTACAAAGCGAGGAGGGGGCAGGGGGAGTTTGTTTCATTTCAATTTCATTTAAATTGCTTTGTCATACAACCTCACAGAAGGGATTTAGAATTGTTCTTTTCTGCAAACTTAAAGCTGAACGTTTTGTGTATGGTCTTGTATTACATTAAGAACTGGAACACGTGTAGAATCCTGCTCACGTGTCTGGTTGTTTAATGTTTCACAGGGACTGGGGGACAGAGTTAATGCTTCTGCACTTTCAGACTACTAAGAAAAACATGTGCGGTTTTACTGAATACTCAAACATTTTGAATGTCTGATTCAAAACAATGAACAGAAGGCAAACAAGATAAGAGAGCAAAATAACATTAGAAAACATGAAACAAAAACCCTGGTCAGCCCTTAAAGAGGTATTACTCACTGAGCAATGTGGTGTTGGACTGACAGTAGGAAATTTCTTAGGATGGCAATAAATGTAGGTTCCTATCATATTAGCAGTTTTGAACAGTAGATAGTATAATATTGTGTGAAGAAAAAGGTTTGAGCTCGGTATGCACATACACATTGAGTTCAGTCTTAAAAATCATTGACTGGAGAAAGCTCCTGTAAGAAAGTAGTAACAACACCAGAAACAAGCCTTTCATGTGTAAATTTAGGAGTTTCTGGCTTATAAACCTGATGGTGTTATGAAGATTTCCTGTCTGAAATAATATAGTCACACTTGCTACAGTCATTTGGCCAAATCCTGCTGACTCCAGCCCCTGCCACATCCATTGAACTCAGAGGTTTCAAATCAAAGAACAAATTTTATCCTGGGATCTTTTAATCACCCACTCTGACAGCATGACAAGTGGGAGTTTGTGGTTGTTTGTGGTCCGTCCTGCTTTACTCTGCTCTATAGGTTCAGAAGCCATGTTGATATTACAAAAGGACTATAAATGTCCTCTTAAAATCTGATTGAAGTTGTTGGAATGAGGAATTTATTCTGACTGGCAAGAGGTAATTGGGTATATTCCAGTAGCTTGCATTCAGATGCAAGGAAAAGAGGAGATTAAGTAGATAAACCTCTGTCATCTGGGAGATGACATTTCTTGCTGTGTTTGAAGTATTTCGTGAAGGAAAGATGGCACTGATTTTGAAGCTTATATTAATCAAATCTCTTTGATTTTGTTTGATGCAGCAGCTGCAGTGACACACCCTCACTCTTTGAAAGATTTGAGCTGCTAGGGCCAGGATTGAGAGGAGACCAGCAATAGCTCAGAAGTGTCACCTTCAGCTTCCAGGGGGAAGGAAAACACTTGTCTCATTTCTCCTTTTATCTTCCTAAATTTGCGTTAGAATTGGAAACAAAGGTGGGCGATTATATCCTGATACAAAGCTCTGAAAGGTGGGTTTCTGCACCAAAGCAAACTTGAAAATTAACAAAGAAGGTTACACAGCAAAAACGTTATTTTTTTTTCTTTTTTGTTTTTAAATAGTTATGGCAAGAAGTTGTAGATGCAATCTCCTATTAGCAAGATCTTCCTGACCTGAGTTTGTAACATTGGAATTTGACTAGTAAAGCAACTACAGTGACTCAAATTCATTCTGTGATTTCAGTTCATCATATTGAAGCGATACTGGGCTGAAACCCTACAAACGTTTTACGCGTGTTTCATCTGCTTCAGTCCTACGGATGCTTTTGGCTGTGTTTCATTTTGTGTTTGCACGTAGTCCTGAGGTGAAGCGAGAGCTCTGAGGGTCTGAATTAAAGAGCATCAACTTCTGTCTGAACATCACCAAAGGCAAACCATGACAAAGGAGCAAAACTGAAATATCTTAACACCACATCAAAGACAAAGATTTGTCTTTAATCAGGTACATGAATCCTTTGCATTTGTATGAAAAACCCTTTTCAACAGCTGTATTCACTGAAAACCAATTCCACGTACCCTGTTACAAGGTACAAGCTGATCTGACTACCAAACCCTTCCCTACAGAGGCTTTCCATGGCAGGAGGCTGAAGATGCCTCTCCTCACCCCCACAGCCCCAGTTCTGCCTGCTGGGAAGGGTACAGAGCACCACAGGTTTCACCCCATTGCACCTAAAGAGGCTGCTGGTGCATCCGCATGAGAGACCAGAGATGATTTCCAGATGAGACCTCCACAAGCATGGTCCCGCACAGCTCATCCCAGCTAGACTCAAGGTGCTTCAGGCGCTGCATTTGCCTGGGGGAAAAGAAATCTCCAAAAGGGACAAGGCAGGTAGAGCTTTTCCAGCCACACTAAAGAAACGGGGGATGGCTCTCCCTGTTGACTCAGGGAGAGTTACAAGAGAACCATAAGCATGAGCTGAGGGACCCTTGGAAAGCAGCCAGCCCTGGAGAAATGACTCAAAGTGGGTTTTGTGGTTTTATTTTCTTAAAGAAAATCAAAGCCCAGAAAATGGTAAGTTTTGACCTGTTGTTATTTGGTTTGGCAGTTATTTGGTTTGACCGAAAACGATAAGGCAACTACCTGCTGACAGACTTTGACTACATTTAATTGCTAAAAAATCAGATTGTAAGTGATTTGAAGTTATAGGCAGGTCTTTAAGGAAACTACTCAGATCAGTAACTTTTCCAGTGATAGCAAACCAAGGAGGTTAACCAACCGTTTATTGAAGCTGAGCCACTATTGAATCAACACTTAGCTATCAAAAGATATTTAGTCACAATTTGAACTGCTCTCTTCCCAGAGTTACTTAGTATCTTTAACGTGCTGGGTTTTTTACTCACTCTTCTGATCAGCCATCACCCCTAGGGAATCTTTTCTCTCCACTTATTTCGCTCTTCAGCCACAAGTCAATCACAATAAGCAGTACAAGACATCAAATATTAACTGAAAGAAGCAACATTACTGTAAATGGCTAGAAGGCACTACTACAAATACCAAGTTTTACGTAACTAGTATATGACAGTTAAATCTTGTGAGAAATACTGCAAGTTTGGTACTAGAATTCAGCATTCATAAAGCTGCTCTCTGGCTGAAACAGTTTCTCAGGAGAGGTTCTGGCTACAAACAGATACCAGATCTACTTTTTAAGTAAGGACCAACAAATGTAAATATTACTGCTTATTTTGTTTCAAAAACACATTGAGGTGTAAGTACCATATTCGAGCAATAATTAATACTCATTATCTCAGAATATACCTCAGTCTTGTTTGAATAGTGTTACCAGAAGTAATTTTGACATAGGTATTATTTAACACCATTTTCAACAAGAATGGCATTGCCTAAAGCAGGTAAAGCCACAGGTAAACGCTGCCCAAATTTCTGTGAAATCTACTTGGAAATTAAGTCACAGTTTGATCCCCATACAATCATCAGTTTTAACACAACTAGAGCAGTTTTCCGGCTAGCTACAGAGAGAGGGAGTTTTTCCTGAAGCACTGCAGTCCTTAACTGAGCACTGGCTCCTTGACCTCCTAACTGAAATACTGTCAAAACCTTACTTCTCTCTACTCCTTCCATTTACACTATTCCTCTCCCTGGCAAATAAGGAAGCATCAAAGGATTAAAAAACATCTTCAGCAACACAAAAGAGCAGGCAGAACTTTCCCTCATAAAAACCCAGTCCAGAGGATGATACAGCATCTTTTTGACGTGATAAAGCTTTTATAGTTGTACTTATCCAGGTTGTGACTACTACATGCTCTGACATTTCAGCATATCTGTGACAAAACAGATGTACTTGTGATGTACATGCAAACAGACCCTGAGCAGAACCTGGGAGCCCAGTTCCCACGCCACAGCTCAGCCAGATGCGGCACAGTACAAGCAGAATTCAAAGCCTACTTCTAAGGTAAAGGACAAGAAGGAAATATTGAAGAAAACGGCAGCAGGGACACAGGTCCACTACAATCTGACAGCTTTACTATCTTTGTGTCAGTTAAGCTTTTAGCCTAAGCTCAAAAGAGAAGGCAAAAGAAGCAGCAACAATAAGAAAAACAGTAACAAGAAAGACCAGACTGGACTGTAAAAACATCAGGCTAAGGGTCACTTTCCATACTTACAATAACGCAGCTTTGTATTAGCAAATAAAAAGTAAGAAGCCCAGCTCTGCCCTACAGCTGGTTCCTCCATCTCTGAGCTGCTGCTGAAGCAATGCCCTCTGTCTGCAGGTGCAATGAAGCCACCCTGTCCTGACACCCTCCACCTGGGCGAGGTTTAGCTTTAACTAACTGTTTATCTGTTACCTGTTATTGTTTCTTACCACTTAATGTCTGTAAGTTTTCTTTAAAACTTATAAGAACTTCTGTATTAAGATTATTCTCTTTCTGCTATAAGATTATACTATTTATATATAACTTCCATGTGATATTAGTTTAAAATTAATTTGCCTTATTTGCTGTATTCTATCATTAATTCTCCTGGTAAAGTTCTCTCAAAATCAGTTATTTGGAATACTTTGGGGCTTTTTTTCCTGGAACTCATTCCTCAAACTTTTTCGATTAACAGATCATAATGGGGAGCAACAGTAGGAAGGAATAGAGATAATAAAGGAGAATTACAGGATAAGTTGTTTTTTTCTGCCTGAGATGAAGGTGGTCCTGGAACCTTCTGTTACAAGACTCCATTTTCACTCGAACTTCCAGGCTGAAAATTTCATGCAGAGGGTCTGCCTCCGCCTGACTTACTTGAAAATTTCAGGGAAAACAGCTCAGCCATATCAAAGACAAAAATGAAGGACGAAACTGGTCCAAAAATCTGGAACTGCTTCAGGAGAATCTTTGTGTTTTGGGGTAGGGAACTAGAAACTTGTGAAGGCAGTTATCTGCAAGTAAGAGGCTTTGTCTCTTGCTATTCTGGGAAGGGGCAGAAGCAGGGAAACCACTCAAGTTGTGTTCCTTAAAATAAAAATCTGAAGTGCATAATTTGTTAGAAGTCATAACTAAATTCTGCATCTGCTCTAAAGGTTGTCTGTTTTGTGAATGGAGTGCCCAAGGGGCACAGGACACAGCATTTCTACGGGAAGGAGCCAAGGGACAATCTCCTTTTGTCCTACCTGCCATCAGCCCCTGGCAGAACCCAGCAATGACAAAGTACACAGACACACGGGGGCTGGTGGCACAGGGAGGGGGCTGAGGGAGCAGTATGCTGGAGCGAGGAGCTGGGCAGGGGCCACAGACCCAGGCTGGGGTAAAGGCAGCAGCTCCCACCAGCTGGGCAAGATGCCTGGGATGAGGAGCTTGGGAAGGGGACAGGGAGTCTGGCACTGAAATGGGGGTTCAGAGGGGTGAAGTAGATGTGAGAGAGGCTGAAGAAAGCAAAGCCCAAGAAAAAGGCTCCAGGGTAGAGCAGGGCACCCTGGGCTGCCGTTCCCACTCCCGCAGCTCTGGGACCCCCCCACCACAGCACAGCATTGCTGGGGCAGGGAGGGCAAGACCTGCTGCTGCAGCAACCAGTTGTTCCGTTACGTCCAGCAGCAGCGATCTGGGCGGTAAATCTACAGGTTTTGGCCCCGCTGATGACTTGCAAGAAGAAAGAATTGGTGCTGTGGTTAAGACAGTTGAGCATCACATTTCAATTCTAACCCTGCTTGTGCCACAGAGTTCTTTGATATGTCACTTAAAGCAGAGTTCACACACAGTTGCTAACCGTTAAGTTCTCCTTTTCGGGCAAGCCAAACCTGTGTCCTGGGGCTGGGGAACTTGCAGGGATCCTGAACTCTCCCACCCTCAGCTAAAGTCAATCTGAGTCAGCCTCTGAACATAAAAATTGATCTGTTCTCTGGATGCACTGAAAGATCAGGTCCCAGAACCTCAAAAAGATCCCCTTAGTTTTATAATAAAGTTCATGAGTTGCAGCTCTCCAACACTGAGGTATAAATAATAATAATAAAATAACACATTTGCGTGGTGTGAAGACAAGTCATTTTTGTAAAGTGCTGAACTTATGATAGTGTCTCAGCAAAGACCTGGACTTTTTTTTTTGTATTTGGATGACTTTGAATGCACTAAGTTACATATGGCAAACAGTGTTAAAGTACAGATTAAGTCTTCATTCTCTGAGTAAAATATATTCTTTCTGCTGCAAAAAAAAGGATTGGGGTTTTTAGACTTAAAAAAATTATGTCACAGAACACGGGCACAGAATCAATGTCCTCTGCAATTCTGCTACATCTCCTTCTCACTTTAAATCTTTGCTGAAGCAGGAGGCAGAGTTCTGTTTTTCCAGGAAGAGTTACACAGCATTAAATCCCAGAGCAATTCAATGTAAAACTGACAAACAGGTGTTACTAGTATACTGTTAATTTCAGAGAGATTACCATTGGTTACATTGAATAAACACATGCATGTGTTTATATGCT
Organism: Syrrhaptes paradoxus; assembly: GCA_013400615.1. Classification (NCBI taxonomy): domain Eukaryota; kingdom Metazoa; phylum Chordata; class Aves; order Pterocliformes; family Pteroclidae; genus Syrrhaptes; species Syrrhaptes paradoxus. The sequence continues at coordinate 57,877 of VZTO01006350.1, forward strand.
TTATATGCTGAGTGTGACATCATGAGTATGGAATATCCCTTTGGTCAGTTGGGATCAGCTGTCCCAGCTGTGTCCCCTCTCAACTTCTCGTGCACCCCCAGCCTCCTCCCTGGCAGGGTGGTGTGAGAAGCAGAAAAGGCCTTGACTCTGTGTAAGCACTGCTCAGCAATAAAACATCCCTATATTGTCAACACTGTTTTCAGCACAAATACAAAATCTAACCCCATACCAGCTACTATGAAGAAAATTGACACTATTGCGGACAAAACCAGCACATTCTCTACCCATTATTCCGTACCATTTGTCTCATGCTCAGGTCTCACATCATCCAACACATCCTCATTACCTACAGCCCCCCTTCCCATCCTTTGATATAATACACAGATATATAATACCCTTAGTCTATGGACCACCCCTGTGAAATGTCAGTAAAATGTCCATAAATGTGCACAAAATGTCCATTGAGTTCACTTGGTCCAGGACGCTGGGCTCTCTCTGTTATGGTGGTCACTCAGGACAGGAGAGGTGCTGTGTTGCATGGATTTACTGCACACCAAAGCCAGCTCGGGTCAGGTCACTGCTCCGCTTGCACTGCTTCCTGTAAGCTTGTCCTCCATTGGTTCAGGTGGTTCCTGCTATTGTAGTTCCTATAACATGCAACTCCAATAATGGGTTACAACAATTTAGAGGTACTTCCATCACAATCTCCACCCCTGGTCACTTTGGGCCAGGTCATAGGGTTTAACATTGCAATGAACTCCTCCCCTTGCCTCTGCTGCAGCACAGACTGCAGCCCCTTAGGGGTGTACCTGCTCCAAGTGGCGACTTACCTATGAGCCACCATCTCTCCAGGGGTATCCACAGCCACAGTCACTTTGAGGTGCACCTGCTGCAGCGTGGCCTTCTCCATGGGCCATGGTACCTTCAGAGATATACCTGCTGCAGCATGGCCTTACCCACAGCCACAGTCCCTTCAGAAGTAAACCTGCTCCAACGTGGCCTTACCCATGGTTGAAGTCCCTCCAGGGGTGTACCTGTTCTGTTGAGGGATTATCCCTGGCCACACACTATAAGGTGCTCTAGCATGACCTCATGCACAACCAATGATGCTTCAAGGTGTACCTTCTCTGGCATGGGTTTACCCATGGCCACAGACACCTCTGGGTGTCCTGCTCCCACGTGGACTCATCCACAGGTCACAGTCCCTTCGACTTGAGTTCACATTGGAGTTCCAGCCTGGCCAGTACAGCAGCGATGCCCTGACCATCTGCCAGCCCAGGTGCATGGCCATTGCAATTATCAAAATGTTCCCGGCACAGCAGAGTAAAATGATACGCAGTATACCAAGCAGCAAAACCAAAAAGCAGCCACTAACAAGCACAAGACTAATATACAGTAAGGCAAGCAAGCCCCACGGCAAGCACAGGAGCCTGAAGATTAATAGCTAAACAGCAATAACAGCTATAAATTTGATCTAGCCCATCCCAATCAAATCTTGTTATCTTGAACTCTTTGAGCCCCATGTTGGGTACCAAAAAGCACTGTCATCGTTTAACCCCAGCCCTATATGCTGAGTGTGACATCATATGGTGTGGAATATCCCTTTGGTCAGTTGGTATCAGCTGTCCCAGATGTGTCCTCTCCCAGCTTCTTGTGCACCCCTAGCCTCCTCCCTGGTGGGGTGGTATGAAAAGCAGAAAAGGCCTTGACTCTGTGTAAGCACTGCCCAGCAATAATAAAAACATCCCTGTATTGTCAACACTGTTTTCAGCACAAATCTGAAGCCTAGCCCCATGCCAGCAACTAGGAAGAAAATTAACTCTATCACAGCCAAAACTAGCACAATGTAAAATACTATAAACCAACATCAGACATATCTGGGATACTGCAGATAATTTTAAAAACAAATTTATCTTGTATTCATAGACCCTTCCCTTTCCTTTCCTTTCCTCTCCTTTCCTTTCCTTTATTTTCCTTTCTTTTCCTTTTTCTCTTTTCTCTTTTTTTTCTTTTCTTTTCTTTTTTTTCCTGCTGTTAGATATCTACACTTAATTGCAAGAATTAAATGTATCATTTCCATTTCCACCCCCCACTGCTTAGAGAAGCACCTTAAAAATACAGCAGCACTCATTAAAATACACACAAATCACAGTCTTTATTCTCAAACTGATATGCATTACACACTGGAGCACACAGTTAAGATGAAGAAATCCTCTAAGATTAAAAAAAAAAAAAAATCAGGACCCTGTCAACAAACAACAAATTTGGACTTCTTCACAGTTTGCAGGACTAGTCCTTGGATTAGCACTGACTCGTCCTCAGTTGCTGGAAAAAACAGATGTGGTTCAAAGAAGTCTTTCAAAGTGGCGGAGGCGCTGGCACCTGGCCAGGCCAGCCTCCAGCCAGCATCAATCAGCCCGGGGTCTCCAGCCCCATCCTCCCCATTCCCCCTGCTCCAAGCAGCAGATCCAAGCAGGTCCCGGGTGGGACCTGCGATGCAGGCTGCCCCAGGGAGACGGGGGTGTGCAGCTTCCCAGCCTCCCTGCCCCAACCACACCGCCTCTCCCTGCTCCTGGCCATTTCTGGCGGAGTGAAAGCTGTGTGCTGAGCGTCGTCTGCAAAACGTGGGGGTGTGAGGTGTCAGAAGGTGGTTTCATGGAATTTCAAAACTTCAAATCTTAACAGTATTCCTTACACCTGGTGGATTTTAAATTTAAAAAAAAAAAAAAAGATTTATTGCATTAATATGTTCTAGTATTGGGCTGTCCTTGAAAATCAGAAGAAGAGTTGCCTAAGGATAGTGCACTGGGTTTAACCCCTGCGATCCAGTTTTTAATGCTGGCTTTGCTACAGAGGGCCATGGCCTACCAGTCGTACTAATGTTGGCCAGCACTAAGTGCTCCACAAGTCATCTGTCTGGGTCAAGTAAAATTATCAGAGCGAGATATACAGCTTTACATAAAGTATAGACAGGCATATATGTACATAAGGCATATCTGGCCCAGACTTTGCGTGCATTTCCCATTGTTCTGTCCTGTTTTAAGGAATCTAATTCTTTCTAAGTGGAGTTGCTTTACCTGGCCATTCAGAGGAACTATCAGTCTTAATTAAAACACATACAAAACAGGAGGAGAGGGACTTTCTCTATATCATGCCCCTGTGAAGTATTCAACATATAAATTCTTTGTTAAAAAAAACACTTTGAATAGAGATCTTGGATGAAATTCTGCTTAATTAAAATCACTGCAAGTTTTCCCCTTTTATTTCAGTAAAATAGTTATCATTTCCCAATTTAAAATTCAAATAATAATATAAAGTGCCCCACTGGACTAGGATTTATGATCATTCAGTTTCTTCTGTTTGTAGGTACTCATAAATGTATTCCACAGCCTGGTTGTGGCAATTGCTACAACTTTCTCCTGCCAGGACTTACACAGAGTGAAAGTGCTCCCAGGATTTTGCAAAAGAAACATCTGGTACAAGACCAGGTTATCACTGCACAGAGAAATTCTGAAGACTTTTTTCAGTTCTTATGTGGTACTTTGGTAAAACTTACATCTCTAAACATTCAATGGAAGCAATGAAAGCAACAGGCTTATTCTTTTTTTTATAAAGTTAATATTCTTCCTTCTTACTGTTAGTATTCTTTTGACAAGTCCCAAAGAAAATATCCCAGCGTATGAAGTGATTCAATGGGAGTGAACAGGGTTTCTTGCTCCTCTTGCAACACAGTGGTTGTTAATAGTTTGGATCATTGCAGGCCAAATGTAACAAATTAGCAGTGCCTGAAAAATTAAGTACTATATTTTCAGTATTAGTCGTTATCTCTGATTAATCTTCTATTACTGCAACAGAGCAGCCTCACGTAGGAAGCAGAGCAGGTGTTTGTCACTAGCTCAATCATAGTGATGCTAAAGAAAACCTTACAGCAAAAAAATTAATGTTCATTTTTGCAGTTGTTCACAGAATTGTAAGATGTCATTTTCAATTAAGTTTCAAGTAGGGTGTGTTTTGAGAAAGCCTTCGTGTGAATTCACACCAGCAGAAAACAACCTTGTCTTTAGCAAAAAAACTTGTCAACTATTTTACCAGTCATACTGTTCTTGAAAGTGGCAACTGGGCTTTGAAGTTGATGCTATTATAAAGCACAATGAGAAAGACTCAGCTGAGGCAAGGCACATTTATTTTTTAAAAAATCCCTTTTCTTCTTCCCACAAATATCTCTTTCAGGGTGGACCCTGTACAGCCGTTCTCCCAAAACAAGATTTCCTGTCACACAGCTGTGCTCACCAGAGCCGTCAAAGGAGTTAATAGATTATTAATAACAGTTAAAGGTTATTACTTGCAATACCCTGTCCAAGAAAGAAATCCCAGAAGGAATCTGAATTCCCACTGGATGCATTTCACATCAATATCTTGAAGAACTGCAGCTATGCCTTGTTCTGCAAGACCAACCAGACCATTCCTTTCCTAGAGAGACTTCTGCTAAAACAATAGCAAGTTTGATTTTCTGTGCTTAGTGATAAATTAGGAAACTAAGGATGTGCTGTGCACATTGAACAGATCCTTAGGGCATACAAAAGACTTATATTTAGGTTACACAAAAGACTTCTATAAGGTCAGCTCCTAAAGAGTTACTTTAGACTTCCAGGACAGCATGAGCAAAGAATACAGACAGCAAGAAAATTTGGGTATGACCCCTTCCAGAAGGGGGTTTTTCCCAGTCTTCCTCAATGCTTTACAAATTCTGTACATCTGCACCGCCACGAACTAGCAGTCCACAAGGCTCTAGTGTGCTTGGGAAGAGCTGCATTCCTGCACAAGCCCTTGCAAAATCCATGCCAGTAGTCATTCATCATTTGCATTCATCACCTTAATTAAATACCTATTCGGGTGCACATTCTCTGATTCACATACTGCTACATTTTGGTTCAGAGCTGAGTCTTGATATGGCATAATCCTTCAGTAATTATTTTTCTTTGGTCTGAATTTGTTTCAGCATAGGGCTCAGCACAGAGGTTCAGAAATACAGTTATACTGAAGCCCTAATATTTCATCCCAGTTTCTCACAGTGCAAACGTCTCTGGAGTGCTGTGGTAGACACTGATATCAACCCACCGTGTTCATTGCTTCAGGTAAAACAAAAATCTCATTTCCAAAAAAAAAAAACAGAGGACTAAGCAGCCAGAATTACTTAAATATATACTCCGGGGTAAAACAGTTCATGTGTTTCTATGAATCATTAAATGTATTTCTTTTTAATGTACAGAAATTCATTCCCCTACAGAGATTCTATTCCTAAGGCTGGTTTATTGTAAGAATTCAACTTCTAATAAAGGTAAATGTGTATGCTTTCTCATATACTCCTTGAATTTTCCCTGGATGAGGCGTTTAAACATACTATAGTTTACGAAAGTTCTTGGATATTTGTTTGCTTCTACATTAGATGGCTACATGATTGAAACGTAAAAATATTTTACAGTCCAGAAAACCTTCTGGTTTGTCTCTAAAAACTCTTAATCCTCACTTGATGCTGGTCTGTGGCACAAGGCATTGAATGAAGCTGGAAAATGGTGTCTCCCTTATGCTACTCTTATCCTGAAGGAGCAATTGCTACGTTAAAATCAAAAGTGATCCTATTTTAAATCTGTGCAACGACCACATAGATTGCTGAGGAACAGAGATTTTCACCTATTGCCTGATGCAAAGTAATAAATAACAAGTTGATGGGCTAATTATTTTAATGCCATTGGGATAAAACACTGAATCATGGCTAGGTGCTAAGAGTAGACAAATTCTTCCCTTCTGTGGGCTTTACTTAGTCCCTGAACCAGTTCTGCATTCAAACTTTTATCATTAACTTCCATTTTTCCAGGGAATTTTGCCAATGAACAATTCAAGTTTGTTAAAATACAATACTCGTTTATACACAAGTAAAATAAAGGTCAATAGAAGTTTTAGTTTATTTTTTGCAGCATCCTGCAGAAACCCAATGTGAATGGTGGTAAACAATGCAAGTGATATTAATTGAGTTTCCCCTTTAAAAAAGGAAACAGGTCAAAGGATATACCCTCTAGGGTATGCGCTGGGATTACACACCTGTGATTAATCTAACAAACTGCTGGAGATGTGATTGTTTCTTCATAGAACTGCAGCTGAAACAACAGTTCTTTGGCAGTAAAATAAATGTAACCCCTTGTGGTGCCCCTAGACATACAAGATAATTACAACAAAGTACCTTCATAGGAAGTTAGGACACTCCTGCTGCATCATTAAAATAAACGAACCTGCGATAACTGATGCAGCCTTGGAAGTGCCACAGAGGAGCATGGTACTCAAGAGATGAAAGAGATCTGCTCTCCTCCCGGAACATGCATGTGACTTCCATTAGCTGTAGTGGAAGCTGAGATTTCTAGTCCAAATCTAGCAAGAATAAGAGACAGGTTTTATCCCTGTGAAGTCCACAGCAGCTTTGCCATGGAGTTCAGCGGGGCAAGACTTCTAAAGTAAAACTTAATTATCCCAAGGCTTTTCAAGGCCACTCTGTGCCTCACAGTGCAGCCTGGCGCAGAGAGATTTAAGCTTGCTCCAGTCGTGCTAGCTGTGGGCACTGAAGCAGCAGAGCTGCATCTCCTGAGCACTGTACCCAGGACAGCCATTTGCCTGCAAAGAGGCAGCCCTTGTCAAGCCCCAACTCCTGCCGAAACCCACACAGCACTGCTTGGGGCCACAGGGCTGGACCAGTAGCAGCTTGGGGACCACCACACTGAGCCCCCCTGGGCACTAGAGACATTCCCCAGGGTTTATCCCAACATTAAATACAATCAAAACACCATAAAGAGGAATCAGTACTAACATTATGCAATTACAACAGTTCAAAGGATGTTAGCATGTATTAATAGCAAATAAAGACAAACATGCCCAGTTTTCACAGCTTGGATGGTGACTTGCAGGACAAAGTAAATGAGCAGCAGAAAGGCCTCCCAGTGACTCGGTGTGTCGAGCATCAGCCCCATCTCGCTCTGTATGGAACATAGCCGTTTTCATTATAAACATCTCAACAACACTGTGTCAACAGCTTTCTTCAGAGTAATTTCCAAGTTATCACACAATCACATCAGAATGCTGGCTAATTCTTATTTTTATTTCAGCAAATTTTCCTAGTTATACCTCATACTAATGCTTGAACCGCTCCGCTTCCTTGGGGCACATGCCCAGTTATTTGCAGACATAGCATTCCAAGGAAGAGCTTTCTAAAGCCCTGCCCTAAAAACTTGTTTCTCACTTATTGGCATATTTTAAGTCAACATGTACACTGCTCTCCATCGATATCCAGAACACTGTGAAGTTGCAAAGATTGCTAACAGACTGCGTTGCAATCGTGTTGGAGTACCAGATACCCAGTTATGACAGTTAGTATAGATAAGGTCATTAGGAGAGCTAATTTATGTTATGTTTATCATCATTCAGTGGGAAATAAAATACACTGAGGCCACTTACCTTCTTTTTTTTTTTTTTCTGGGCTGGTAAACCCAGCAATGTCCATTTGTTTGACTCCTGCCTCTTCATCTTTTTCAGCTGAGTAGGTGTGCAGATAACGCTGTAAATCTAAAGGAAAGAGCTAGCTTTCACAGTAGACAATACTTTTTCTCTGGAAACAGGAAAAGGCAATGTAGTAGTATATATGTGAAAGTTGTCTTCACCACTTCAAGAATGAAAAATGTGCTTTTTATTTTTTAAAAAAGCAAAAATGTACAGGCATAAATTCTGCATAGGTAAATGTTTATGTAGGAAAGTTTACCATGTTACAGAATCCTGTTCTAAAACAACTAGGGCAGTATGATGCTTTAATGTAACTTCTGGCACAGTAAATTTGTCTGTATAAGTGGGGCCCTGAGCTCGGCGAACACACCAAGTTGTCTGTCTTGTGCCAATGGAAAAAGAGTCTAATAGCCAGATTACAAGGAAACAAGTTCCAGGTTCAAACTTATTTAGAAACACAATGCGAGCAGGTGGGATTTCTTTTTACGGCAGAAATAAAGGGACATTTCAGGAATATCACTCCATCCGTGCTAACTGATTGTGTACCTTTTGGCGAGGAGCAGGTTTGGTTCACCATGACTTGAATCAAATGTTGTGGATAAGAAGCAAAATGCAGACAAAAGAGGAGTTTTGTTCTTAGATGTTCTTCTACTCTGCCACTAAAAAAAATACATGGAAAAAATATGCTACCGCAAAATTGTCCAAAAAACAAAATTTGAGACAGTTTTAGGGGGTTAATAGCCGGAGAAAATCTTATTTAGAGAAAATAACTAGATTTATTTTCTTTCCAATGCGTATCACATATATAAACCAAAAAAAAGCAAAAAATTTAAGAGTCTCCTAAAAAAATAAAGTAACTGAAAGTAATGAAAAAAATCCTAATGTCATTAAGAACTGCTGGATTATTTTAAATAATATAAGTGAAAGCAACATCTTCCTTGGTGAAGTCCAGCGCTGGACTGAAAATTCTGAATTTACATGTGAGCTTGAAGAAAGATAATTCTGCATTTTTACACTAGTAATTCATTTCTTATACAGTTATTTTTTTCTTTAAATTTTATGGTCATTCTTGTCACTATTGTATCAACACTTGATACAATCATAACTAGTATAAACAGTACAATTGACTACATGATTCTAATATTATCTCAATAAATTCCTCTTTTGGAGGAAATGCCAATTAAGCTAAGGTAACATGATGCATAAATAAAATTACTGCATCTTAATAATCTTCATAAAGAATAATTCTCATGCAATGCCTTTTTTAAAATGGATGTTTTAGTAAATTCCCTATTTACAGTAATTATCTTTAAATATTAATCTTATTTTACTTACTGGTGTGCAAGAATGCATCCTTATAAAAATAGATGCTTTTTATTTTGATCATATTAACCAAAGCCTTCTTCACCATTTCTGTCTAAATAAAGGCTTGTTGCCCAATTGATAGACTGTGGGAAATACCTCTCTGGTCGTCAGCCCAGACCAAGTCACCGTCTGAGATGCCCTCCAGGAATCCCTCCCTTCACAGATGTCTATTCTGGCTTTTAGCAAAAAAGGAAGAGCTTTTCGGCCAGATCTTCAATTCTGGTGCCTCGTATCAATTCTCAGAAACAGACTCTCTGCTTCTAGCAAACGTCACACCGCTGGGGCCGGGCTCTCACCATCCCTGGCTGGAGAACCTCAGGTAACTTGTCTTTATTTCCCTACCCAAACTTCACATCCATTCCCAGGGGTATTTTGGGCCTTTTTTGGGGGATATCTCTGGTTAGTGTCCTCTAGTAAGGAGTGTTTGGGTTAACTTCATTGAACACTGACTGAAACTATTAATTTCAGTCAATGCGTTACTCACTTCAATTATTTCATTGCACATTAAAAATGTCGACATAATATTTATTTTGAAACCATGCACAAAGCTTTAAGTATGGCCTAGAAATCTCCAGTAAACACTGTAGATTGCTTCATAAAAATGTTTCCCTCAAAAGCTGGATTCGCCATCTAGTTCAAGCCTCCAGCCAGAGCAGATACTCCAAAAATCAAAGCTAAACAGAGGATAACAGGCTCAGCCCCCAGTGCCTCAGTGAGATTTTGTTACCAAAAAGTTGGTTTCTCTTGTAATATTTCACCCACCAAGATAACTGATTCAACACACACACAGAGAAAAGGGAAAAACAAATCAAATACTCGCTGTGACAAATTTTATACAATCTCCTTCTTCTCTATTTATAACATTTTTCTTCACTTGGCAATCTATCAAAGAGTATTAAATGTCCCTTGTTGGTAAAAATACTTAAATGATACTTCTCAGCTTTCACATGTAAATTGTTAAAGACTAATTCCTTTTATTCTTAGAGTCAAACAAGATAAATGACAAGAAGAAGGGAGAAAAAATGACAAAAGATAGGAAACTGCAGTTCTGTCTTCAATAGTCATGGTCCAGTTTATTGAAAACTGCAGACCTTCAGTAGCAACATGGCAAATCTTTAGTAAGTTTGGACTGTTGAGGCATCTCTTAGCTCACCACACTGGGCACAGCGAGAGTTACAGAGGCAGATACATCTCAGACAGCAGCAATTGATTCTTGGTAAGAAACACACACAGGCACGCACAAAGGCAGCTGGTGGAGGGACATGGGAAGAAGCTGAAAGTTTAAGCTTGTCCCCTAAGAGGCTCAAAACAGAGTAACGATGTCCTGTTTGTGCTCCCTGGCTGCTCTGGGAAGAGATCAGGAGTAAGCACACTAACGGGCCTGATGTGAAGTTCCTGTGAGTCGTGGCATGTTGAGGCACGGTGGCAGCCTTCAAGGTCATAATGCAGCTGCTGAATGTGATAAGGTGATCTCTCCCAAATGCTCAGCACTGCCTGAAAACTGTCCTTCATAAAATAATTGCCCAGGCAGGACTGTGCTTGTCCCACCAAACTCCATCCTTCTTGGGAATGGCACACACTCTCTGAAGCTGGGGCTCACTGTCATCATCCTCTGCTGTCAGAAACATGGTTTCTAATCACACGTGAGCTATCAGGGGCTTGAGATGCTCTCCACACATGGGATTTCTGGTTAGAATTACAGAAACTATAGTCTACGGTATCTCTACAAGGCATCTGCACACAACTGCTTTGCTTTATAAACCACATTTGACCAGGTTTTCAGTTTCAGAATAAGACAAAAATCCTGTTCTGAGACCTTTCTTCCCCATCCCCTTATCAAGAAGCCTGTTCCAAAGCAAGAAGCTCATACACCATTAAAAAATAAGTTTCACCACAGCTAAAGCCATTTCCCCCTACCAGATGAACCATTCTGGCTGAAGTTTTGCAGACTAACACAGCACAACCCAGGTTCACGCTAAGGGAAATTTCAGTCTGACCAGATAACAGATGGCAGAGTTATAAACAATTGAGAACTGAGTCTTTTAGTAGAAACTAACAGGAGACCTTAATAAAAGGTCGTGCTAACATATCTGCTCGTAAAACTTAACTTTTATATGGCATATTTTTATTTCAAAGCAGATGTATTAATAGTTATCATACAATTGTGTACTTTCTGAACTTTATGGTTTTCATCATCTATTTCAATAGCTCTGAGACAGCCTGTGCTACACTTTCATACAGTGTGAGCTTATGAAAATAATGATAGAATCTCATACTATAAATCATTTGCAAATGAAAGGAAGGTGTTTTGGTTTTGGTTTTGGGATTTTTTTAGAAAAAAAAGTATATAGACCATGCACACTCATTTAAGTTATTTAAGTGTATATAAATGTTTACATTGGCCCTTCATATTAAAATGTTTGAGCATTATTTAAAATGTAAAAATACAATGAGGGGGGAATTCAAGAGAGCACCTTTCAAGGAAGCACTGCCCACAGCTGTGGGTGCAGGACAAGTGCTTAGTGAGGGCTGCAGTCCCGAGCAGATAAATTACACACACACACAAGGCAGCTGCAAAACTACCTGCAAGTGTGAGCTAAAGCTGCAATTCCGGACACAGACACTTACTTGCCTTGAAAATACCAGAAAAGTCACTTTCTGTGTGCTTTTGATATGAGACTTCCTTTTCAGTTGTATAGTGCATAGGACAGGTTGATAGGTCTCAGGATCCTCATGGCGTGGATAAACATGGGCTTGTGCTGGATAATAACCTGGGGTGCCACGGTCACTCCAAACTCAGAGTGCAAGGACCATTCTTCTGCTAATAACAAGGAGAGTATTTCTGACAAGTATTTGAAATCCTACCATGCAAACAGCGAAGGACCGAGATGGCGAAAGCTTCCAAAGCTCTGAAACGTATTTTTATACAAAAGACTGGATTTTGTCTAACATTTCTGAATTGTGGCTTAGTGCCCACCAAACAAAATGTCAATAAGATAAACTTGTAATTTAAATTACTAGTACTTCCAGGATACTTAGAAATGTATATTCTTTTCATCTAGCCTGATGGCTAAAAATGCCTTTGGGATCATGCCTAGAATAATGTTTTACAGTATGGAGGCCAATAAAGAGTCTTTTGCTAAAAACTTGGATCAGATACACTGTTACTGTTCCCACCTCTTAATCAATTAAAAATATATATCATAACAGCATATGCCTTGTAAGAAGGAAAACACAGAAGTTATTCTCCTCTCTGTGAACATGCGTAACTGTTACTCAGTTTAATGGGACATATATATGTACACTGAATGAAAAATATCTTCCAGAATATGAAAGATTCGTATGTATCTGTAAATTATTACATGGCTAGGTGCAGGCTGGCCTTTTGCCATGCTAGACTCAATGCACCCAGTTTTGCCTAGTCTTGGAAGCTGAACAGTCCCAGGCCTGGCTAACATTTCAATGCGGAGACCATCTGGGAATTCAGCGTGCCATGGGCACAAGCCAAGGAGTCACAAGGTGGTGAATATTAGGCCACAGAAACTGAATCAGTGGATAGATTTCCTTCAGCTCCATCAGTGCTGTTGAACCGATGAATGGGAATTTCCCCGTTGCTCTCCTGCTTCTCCTTGCCTTCCCCCCAGTAAGGAAATATTTAGATTAATTTTAGTGGGAAGGACACAGGTAGGATCCAAAATGAAGGTTACAATGCAAAAAAATCTATAAATGTAACACAAAATTAAATATTTAGTGAAAAATATATCAATAATACAAGTGGTGTTTGAACACTCCAAGGCAAGTGGGTGAAATCTATTTGCAGAAATCTGCATTTATTTTTTTTTTATCACTCACCTGAGACTGTTGGGAGCTATTTTCTTTAACAAAGTAAATGAGAAGCCCTGCGGCTGCACACATTAAACCTGCAGTCCTTACACACACTGTGACTGGTACCAAACCAAACAGAAAGCTACTTTTGATTTCCAAGTATATGTACATATATGTTGGACCTCACAGCTGTATTATAAATGATTGGGATGTTTTTGACAGTCAAAACCTTTAACATTATGCCATGCTTCTAAATAAGAGATCTAACTATTGTCTGAGGCTATTGCAGAAAGCACCGAAGAAATCTAAAAATCATTTTGAGCTTTAACAGGAAAATGGAGGGAACTCCAGCAAGTCCAATTCTTTGTTTGAGGTTTGACCATGAGAAACGAGACATCCTCAAGGCATCAGGAGCCTTGGCAATAGCCAAGTCATGGTCTTAAGAAATCAGCTCTTTTGGTCACTTGAATTCCTTTTTGCTTTTCTATCTCTTCATCCCACCAAGAACTGCAGAATATTTAAACCACAAATTGTTATTGAAATACAATTAGAGAATGGTTATTGGCACTTACACAGAAAACATTTGACAGCTTAATGATTTCTAGACTTTATTTTACTTATACTTGAGCAACTTTCATGTAATTATTTTTTTTAGAAAAAAATGAATTTTTTTAATGTCATGGGCATAAGCACAAGGAAAAAGTGAAAAAGGAGGAGGACTTATGAAGAACAGATGTTTTGTAAACAAAACAAGCCATTGATGGAATATGACTAGTCATCATCATGCTAAGTATTCTTTCCTGGGCTGCCAGCATCTATAAAAATATCCCAGTATACATCTACCCAGAACTGGAAGGGGAAGAACTGTCTGAACTACTGATACGGCAACACCAGTGTAATCAAGAGTCCCAATTCTTCCCAACATTATATTGTAACTATTCAGTTACAGCTATGCTAAATGAACACATGGCTTACTAAACCAGAATAGCAGCATTTGACAACAATTTACAGGGGTGTAAAATTTCTGTGCTGTGTTCTAGACAACAAAGAACCACGGGAACTACAATCCGTTTCCTGAAACTTCACTATCTGCAAACGTAGACAGATACAAGCAAATCGTTCATCGCAAATAGCAATGGACTTGCTGTCATTAATCACTACAAGGAGGCTATTGAAGACAGACTCTGGGATGGATTTCAGCGTCAGCCTGCAACTTTATTAGCTTAACATATCCAAGCATTTAAGTGGATCCAGTGTAGGAGTTACAGGACTTCCATCATACAACTTATAATTCATGGTGGACTGTCCTCAGCCTACTTACGGAAACCAGTTTCAGACATCTGACATATTCTCACCTTAAAGAGAAAGAGAGGAGCACAGAGGGGGGCCTCTTAACCTGCAGAGTCTCTGGGTCTCCTTTTTCAGCAGGCTACCAGCAAACTCTCTTCACTTCTGGAAGATCATACTTCAACCTCCTATTCACGTTGGATGCCTGCTTCAAGTTTCAAAGTAATTATTACACTAAATATTACAAAGGTATAAAATGTACTTAATATTTATTCCCATGTCATATGCCAGATTTGTTGCCATAATGACATATGAGTGGAAAAACAGACAAATAAGACATAAAAATACCTGTCCTTCCTCAGTTTTATCTTAACAGGGAAAAATGTTGTTCTGACATCAAAACAGGCAGCCTATTAAATTTGCAAATTCCTGAAAACATGGTTCCTAGATTATAATTACAAGTCAAGAATGAAGATGTAGTTTAAATTAATCAGAGTTCCCAATTGCAGCATACACCATGTCACATAACCTCAGGAAGCACCATCAAGCCTCCAAAACTGTGCTCTTCTAATGGTGGGAAACCTTCTTCTAATTTCTGCTCGAAATTTATCCATTGTCAGTTTATATTCCACTTGACCCAATGCTACTATTTCGTTTAAATAGCTCTTCTTTTTTCCTGGCATTTTCCTCCAAACACTTCACAGATGGTAACTGTGTCGCTGAAAGGGGAAGAGCAAGGTCCTACCATCTCCTGGACAGCCAGTGGGAGAAAAAGCCAACACAAGAAGAAGGGGAAACCCTTTTTCTGTCCTTTCCTGTGCTCACTGTCCTCCCTGCTCCTTCTGCAAGCGCTTCAGCACCTGGCAGCTCACCAAGGCTCTGACCACATTTGTCATTTCTTCAGTAGGCAAAAACACAGTGCAACGTGTTTATTAGACATGAAACAAAGAAACAATCCCCCTCTAGGAATTAAGAGGATGTGACAGTAAATAAATCATGTTGAATAGACTTGAAGTCATAATTAAGGCAAAGAGTTTTGGAAAGCTGAAGAAAAATGGGTAAAAGGAAGAATAGTATTTTGGGAGCCCTGAGCTGTGAGGAAAATATTGGAATGATTTTGTGAGCTGGGTGAAGACAAGCATCCCTTTTCCCTGCTATTGGTCAGCAGATTGAGTATGTTTCAATGTGGTGACGTGATCTGGAGTAATGCAGGCTTTCCAAATGGCCATACTCCGAATACATCCAGGAAGGTCAGCAGTGGATGGAGTGGCACAAAGTCATCCACTGATGCACAGCTTACATTTCAACCCACCCAGAAAAGACAATTAACATATTCTTTTAATCACAAGGAGGAAGAGGAGTCATCCAAACTGAAAAATAAATTGAATTTTAAAGTTGTGTTTTATGGTTTTGGACCGTTGGCCAAAGACTGTGTCTGAGGGCACAAATGCCTGTGCTGCCAGCATCTCCTCTTCAGAGGTGGAAGAGATGGAGCTGAAGGGCTGGAAACACAAACCAGGGCTATAAACTCACTGCAGGTTTGTCTTGGCATTTGTTTTTACAGATTTACAGATGCAGCAAATGTTCTGTTTAAAGTATCCACCCAGCTGCTTTTTATCAGCTTCAGACAACTTAGCACCCACCCGCATCCCTCCGAGATGGCCAGCAACAAACGGGGGGCTGGGCCCTGCCAGATGACGAAGAATCACAGATAGGCAGCAGCAGGCAGCACCCCTGGGCTGTACCGGGGGGGGGTACAGAGAGGGGCTGGGAGGAGGGGTATTGGCCCCACACCCCCCAGGGTGGCAGGAGACCCCCGTGGAGGAAAGCCCAGTGTGCTGAGGGGTCTGT
The DNA here is from genome assembly GCA_013400615.1 of Syrrhaptes paradoxus. Taxonomy (NCBI): domain Eukaryota; kingdom Metazoa; phylum Chordata; class Aves; order Pterocliformes; family Pteroclidae; genus Syrrhaptes; species Syrrhaptes paradoxus. The sequence continues at coordinate 73,747 of VZTO01006350.1, forward strand.
ATCACCCTTGCAGAGGAGGGCAGGGGCCGGGGCAGGGCATGGAGCAGGTCACAGCCAGACCGGTGCTTGGCAGGAGGAGGTGACAGCTCTGTGTGCACCCCGGGAATGAGGGGTCCAGCTCAGCTGAGCAATGATCCTGCTGCGTGAAGAGGCTGCTGGAAAGGGGCAGATCTGACCAGACCAGCTGCGAGAAGAGCCCAGATCTGGGCTTGCTGCTGTCACTGCCACCCAGCAGAGAGGAGTGGGGAGTAGCACGGCTGCTGCCTCCCTCTGCCAAGCTGAGCCCCTGTGCTTTCCCCCAGAAAAAGAAACCAGCCTGTCTTCTGGCATCTTGGCATAACCAAAGCATGAGGCAAATCTGTGACCATTTTACAAGTCTCCAGCATTTTAGTGCCCCTAGCAATTGCCTGCTTTCTACAGCCACAGGTCCTGGACCAGGTTACTGCTGGAGAATCAGAAGGGTAAAAATAGAAACGCAGTTTCTTTAGGGACATTAGCTGTTAATTCTCTGCCAGAGGAGGGCTCCTTTGTCAAACCGTTATGCACTTGAAGAAATAGCGGCTAGTGGAGCAATTGCCCATTACAGAGAGGGCAATGGGCTAGGAGCTCCGACTTGTAGTGGATAAAATAAATTTTTTCCCCACTGAGTCCCAAGCCAGGTGATGCCTTCAAGCCATTCTAGGCAGGCAACGGTACTAAACACAAGCTGTCCAGAGGGAAACCATATGCAAGGGAATAAAGCTGCTGGCAGACAAGAGCCGCTGCCAGCGACTGCTGGTATGATCCATGCAGAGAGCTGCATGAGCACCTCTGAGCTTGAGGACATCAGTAGCCAGTACACCACAGTGATGGCTCAGAGATCTGAAATGACTCCTGTCCATGGACAAACCCAACATGCTGGAAAGAAAGCAAGTGTGGACTACACAAATTCGAATAATGGCTATTGCTGAGTACCTACTGCAGGCAACAGTGGAAACCCAGCTCTTTCTAAACCTGGTGAGATCCATGTTCTTGTGCAAGAGCAAGATTGCTGTTCAGCAGAACTATGTTACAGGCCGAGAAGAAGAATGAGCTGTGCATGGGAGCTATCGCTAAGGCTGAGCAGGAGGTGCAGCTAGTGAAAAACCAGATGGTGGAGACAGCATCTCAAATCCTCTGACAGCAACAGAGGTGAAAAGTGGTGAGACAGCCTGGACAGTACAAGTTAGGGACTGACTCAACAGAAGTCTTGGTGGAAGGCAGTGAAAGGAAGCAATTAGCACAGCTGCGGTAACGCAGCACCAATGCATCCTCCAGGAATAAAGGGGACCTTGTCAAGATATGATCAAGTGCAACATCAGATGGTGCTTAAACGAAGGAGTGTTCCTGGCAGGCAGTTCCCAGCATTAATTCCCTGAATATCAGATGACAGTGAAGCTAAATTATATTCTGGAGGTTAGCCTGACTGGACAACATGCCTAACCCTGGACGTCCCCACCTGCACACCCTCAAAAGCCCAAAAGAGACGTAAAAACATGCATTGGCTGCATGAGTCATAATGTACAGGCAGGTCAAGCACATGGATAAAATATTAGGAGCAAGACATTTCAGCAGTTTGGATTTGGATAATCTCAGGTAATGATGAGAGCAAAGAAGCAAGGAAATAAATGGCAAGTTTGGATTGCTTCAGTCCTTCAGAGTGCTTCTGAGCCAGGAAAGAATCAGGCACAATTTAGAAATAGTGAAGGATCTACAGTTTTTTAAATTAAAGAACTAAAGAGATCTTAGTTCAATTCAAAATGTTGTTTCTGAGAACTGAAGAAACCTTCACATATTCCGTAAGACACATTAAGAGTGGCAACAATTTTTCAGCTTTTAAAGGCTTAAACCTCAAGAAACAAATAGCAGCAGTAAGGAGCTGCATACTGAGCATACAGTTAGTGAGGACAGGCTAAGAGTTTCAGACCACCACCAGCAAGCACACAAAACAAAAAGATACTGGCAAAACCGCAAGCTATCCGCACAGAAGACACCACATCTACAAAAGCTTTGAGAACATTATCAGAACTGACAGCGTCATCTCATCACTTAAGAAACAAATTATGTAGACAAAGGAAGAAGAACAGCTGACGAGTAAAACAAAGGAACAGTTTCTGAGCCATGTTTTGTTCAGGTTTTCAGATCCACCCCTCAATCTGCAGGAGTTTGCAATGCCCCAAAATCTCCTGGTGAGATCCGAAACTGGTGAAGCTGGTGGGTGCTCTTTGATGAGTTTCCCACAGATTAAATGAGGGTTGCTACAGAACTGGAGAGTTCAATTGTCGTGGAAGTCCTCAAATCCTCTCATTTACATTTACTCAATAAGGAATTCAGTGTACACAGGCTCACAACAGCCTGTAGCAACTCCTTATCAAGCACAGCCTAGCAAGACATCCATGGAGATGGATTCACAAAGCAGCCGAATAAACATTCACAGCTCAATGGAAAACAAAAGAAAAATGTGACTGCTGTTTGCAGGGCACAAGTGTGTACAGGCTCCCTCTGGTCTCCCTACATCAAACAAGACAGACCTAAGGATCCCGATTACTTCTTGTGCACAAAAATGTCTATCAAAAGAGACCCTGGTTCAAATATAGCATCAACAGAGTGATCGCCTGGAGTTCATACAGATTAATTTCAAGAACTGAAAAATACCATCTGGAAATCACCACTTTCTGGTTGCTTATGACACTTCTGAAAATATGTAACAGCAGAGCTGATGGAGCATGAAAAGGAGCTTGAGACTGTTACAGACACGTTGATGAGATCTGTAAAGCTGTGATTCAGCCCAGGGGCCACATCTATGGTGATACAGAGGGAACCTGATGTACACGTCCCAAAAGCTTAAGGTCACATTATAAATAGTAGAATATAAGGTAAGTATGTTATAAGGTGGTTTGTGAAAGGAATTAAGAGTAATCACCCTGCTGGCTTCATGCTGACAGCTCTCATCCAAGAACAACAGGACTGTGCTAGGAAGCTAATTTCAATTGATGAGTCAGGGCTCAGCTACCTGTCTGTCTCCCACTGAGACTATTTTTAACCCTACAAACACCAGCTTGATTTTCAGACATGGTGTCTCGCCTCTCAACAGGTGTGTGAGAGGAAAGGGATCTGCTTCAGTGACTCCAGAGCAACATGGAAGAAGAGAACTTGAGGCAGAGTGAAGGTGCCAGGAGGGAGATGAGTGGTGAGCAGAGAGAGGTGCCCATCCTGCAGGGAGGGCAGAGGATCTGAGCGACAGGAGGAATCTGGGGGGAAAAATCCCAGGCACGCATTTCTTCAAAAGGAATTTTACTGACTGTGGAACTAAGCAATCTCTGCCTGCTGATACAAAAAAATCGGTGCATAATACCTTGTAATACACTAACAAAAGGAATGCAGTTTCAGTGAAAGACTGGAAAAATCAAACAGCAAGAAGACCAACCACAGCAACTCTTCCAGACAGGTGTTAAAGGGAATTTTATAAAATTCCAGAAGCATCTTATTTATCTCCTGACAGGAGAGGACTCATGGTACCCAAGGAGCAGCTCTGGTGGAGAGCCTTCGTGGCTGGCCGGGGGCTGGGGAAGGGCATCCACAAGCCTTGCCTGCATCCAGCCACCCCCCCCAGCAGAGCAGCACCCCCTCCCTCCAGGGCTGGGCAGGCAGGCTGGCATCAGCACCGCAGGGAAGGCTGCCCACACACCTGCAAGCCACAACTGCAATGTAATTTGTGCAACTGCTTTTAAATGTCGTTAAGATTCAGGGGGGAGCATGATACATTTAGTTTTTCCACCAAGCACCTAACAGGAATCTAGAACCCTGTCTTCTATGGCATTCAGCTGATCTCTGTTTTTTATATTAACTGATGTAGATTTTATCTCTTATGTTCCCAAAAGCTCACTGCTTTATATGGACAGTTGTAAAAATTTGCTGTCTAAATGCTAGAAGTGTCAGATTTGAGTTAGTGTGAAAGCAGGAACTTCACCACTGCTGTTACATCTTCCTTACTCAGACTTCTTTCTTTCTGGAGGAAAGCACAACTTGTATCTGACACAATTAGAGGCTATTCTGATTCGATATGTTTAATTTATATATTTGCAGGCAATAATGGAGCAGGAATACACAGAATACCTATTTTTAATTTTAGACAAAACCTGCCAAGTATGTACAATAAGAAGATCTGGGAAGTAATTTGTCTCTGTAACTTAATTTGTGCAAACTCCAGCCAAGGACGTTTATCATTTTGCTTTCCACCTTCTCCAGGAAACAGGCAGGGGAGAGCAGAGCAATAAGTAATGCTTTGCAGAACATGCCGTCGGTTGGGCAGGAAGAGGCATCCTTCCTTCCTCTTTAGGGCAACGTAAACTGCTCTGTTGTAGCCAGCTTCTTTTTTTTGTTTTGATGAATACTGATCTCCTTGCTACAATGTCAAGATAAGGACCAAGAACGGTCAAAAATGTCAAGACAGCAACAAACAAACAACAAGGAAGAGAGACAACAGTTCTGACAGATCCAATTCATTTATAGACATCCATCTCCATTAGGGTCACAGGACACTCAGTTTGAATGGCATCAAAATTTGATTAAAAAAACATTTTGCTCAAGAAAAAAATCATTTTTACTTTGTAATATTCACAGCCATCAGGCTACTACTACTAAACAATTAAAAAAATAATTATTATTCATTATCACCAGAAAATGAACGCCTTTAAGGACAAAGCTGTGAAAACCATTTAAGCCCTCAAAAGTTACATCATAACGGCTACACCAAGGGAGACAAGGAGGGAAGAAGGCACAGGAAACATCACTCTGGCACTTCCTAATTCCTGAGCACTTAACTTCACAAACCTCCACTTATTTTTGTACATAATTTCCTAGTGGAAATTTCCGTCGTGGAAAGGATAGGGAGCACCCCACAGCCCCGTGCCCCACAGCCCACCCAGCCCAAAAGGGTGGGATGCGCCAGGGTGCCACTCAAGCCCCTCCAGAGAGCTCAGCCCCATGGCATGCTCCGAGGCTGGGAGAAACAAGGGCTCCNTCCGGGGTGCCACTCAAGCCCCCCCATGGCATGCTCTGAGGCTGGGAGAAACAAGGGCTCCCATCGGGTCAAATCCTTGGGAGACTTGAGCACAAAAGCCCAAACACACTCAGACTGTAGCTGCCATGAGGATCATGACTCGACCAAACTCCCACACATCTTTCCAAATTGTTCCCCCAAATGGATCATGACACCATTATACAAAATACTACAGCTTTTCTGTAAGGTTTGGGATTTTTTCTTTATTTTGTTAACATGAGCCAAACAAAGCAATTTTCTTACTCTTTTTTTTTAGAGAAATCTGAGCTCCTTTAGTTGAAACTTTCCATTGCAAGTTCTGCCTCAGGCTCAATATTTCATTGGAAAGTTTCAGTCCCAGTGTTAAAGTTTGGCTGAGTTATAACCATGACCACATAAAGGCAAGAGTCAGAAAGCTTTAGCTATAGGCAATATTACTAGCTCAAACACCAATATACTTATAATCACTCATGTATCTGGCTAACTTGCTCAAATTATGGGAAGATAGACATCTAATGACCAAATTTCCAAATAAATTCACTATGTCCAAGACTTACTTATGGGGACAGCTTCTTTAGGTTTTATTCATGTCCATGCAGAGCCAGTATGTTTAAGTCAAAAGAAACTTTTTTTTTTAAGTGAGGCTAACTCTCAGGAAAAAAAGGTATTTTGCCTACTTAACTGATTAAAATGGTCAGGTTGTTTGTAAATGAGACTGCACAAAAGTGGCAGAACATCATAGCATGCTGTCCTCTCATTTTGAAAAGGGAAAATCTGCTGCTGAGTCTGTTTTGCTTAGTAATGCCAAAACTACACTGAAAATAAGCCACGGCCTCCCAGGGCTCCCCAGCAATAGGCAGAAGCTGAACCCCCAGCTCGTGTTGGCTGTCCTGTACCCATATGCTTTCCAGTGACAACTTGAGTTCCACTGGAAACCAGCATTTTTTCTCCCACAACACGGAGGCATAAGTATGGATTTTTTTGCTCTTCCCCTGTTCAACAGGAAACCTCTATTGATGCTTCTACTACACTCCTCCTGCACATACCTTAATCCTCCTTCAGCTGGGATAATCCCCAAGCAATACGGCATACAAAGTCAGGGCAAGTGGAAAGACAAATTATCACAACGAATTGCATCTAATAACCTCTGGGATAAAATCATGTGGCTTTGCATGCAGCTCCACATTTACTTAAATCAGTCTTTTCCGCTATACTGGTGGTACAACAGTCCTACTGTGAAACAACACTATTTCAGCTTTATGTGCTTATCATTCTTGTTGTTCTCAAATTGACCTAGACAGGTAAGTATTACAGCTCAACTTGTAGATGGATTTTCATGCAGATCCCACTGTGATCAAGTATAGTCAGTTTGATTTTCAACAACCCTGTCAGATGAAAACTTACAGCCCTCCTTGAAACAAAGATGAATGGGATGATCTTTGATGTTACAAGCTCAGTAGGAGAGAAAGTAGATAAAAGGTGTTTATATGCCATCTTCTGCTGTTAAAATAATGCACAATGCAAAGTCAAAGTAAGCTTTTCAGTTTTAGTAAAACCAACAGTGGCCTGCAGAAATCTGACAGGGATAAGTAGATGTCTTGCAAAGACATCATAGAAAGAGTCTTCCCTATGTACATCTGTAAAAAAATCTGCCTAGTGGTAAATTTTCACATGTAGACACAGACAACAACAGTAAAATCAGTCCTGTGTTGTGACAGAAGTATTAATAATCTTTAAATGAGGATGGAGCCCACAAGCAGAACACAACTGTGTGAACGGTGTCTTGGAATTTACACAATTGAATTAAAATACTGGTAAACTAAGTGGTCACCCTAGTATTTGTGCTACAGAACACCTTCCTTTATAAAACATTTCTGAATGTATTAGAGAATTTATAATATCTTTAACTTTATTTCAAAAGATTTTTTAAGGTTAGCAAGTGGAAGGACCCGGCACCAGAAGCCTTTCTCCATCCCATGAGTTTGCATTGCGATTTGGCCAAGATATAAAAGTACAAACATTCCTTTCAGTCACATTCTCAACAAAAACGGTGGTGACACATTAAAAATAACTGAGCATGCACATTTCCACGGAAGGCCAGGCCAAGGTACTGCTGTGGGAGCCACTGTCCCCCGCTGCACGGGAGGCTGAAGGCAGGCTGTGACAGTGCAGAGGGGTGCGCTCCCTATGTGACCCCGGGAACCCATTCTTCACACCCAAAATAACACTGTTATCCTGGATGGGACCAGAGCAGTGAGTCCTGTAATTCAAGCTGTGGTGCCCAGCTGAAGGTTCAGGTTTCAAATCCTGCTAACGAGGAATGCTGCTGCCATCGCTGGGAATTCCACATGAGGTGGGGGGAAGATAATTGTTTTCACTTTTAAAAAAACAAGCCTACAAAGCAAGGTACCAAAGAGTTCGAACGTTGGCATATGGCTGCTTGTGCGGTTTTAATTTAGTCCCTTTTTTTCACACATTATAAGACATTATTTAATTATACAATCATATATTATTAGGGTTTGGGTGGGGTTTTTTTCCACAAGGCTTAATTTGGTAGTCAATAAACAGCCACGGACATAAAGCATTAATCAGGTTTGTGTAATGAATGAGGTTATTTTTAAGAAAATATTTATGTCATTGAGACTCAGTGTTAAATATGTTTCACTGTCATTAATTCTGGAGGAGAATTTGGTTGTGGATAAGTAACTCCCAGTTTTCTAGCATCCTTAGTTTCCCAAAAGGAGTTTTTTGAACTCATGGGGAACACCTGAACCCAAGTATTACTGATTCATTTGCTGCATTCACAGCACTGGATGCATGGCAGGGCAGGAGGGGGGGTTTGGGGAGGGTCCGCGTGTTACAGAAAAGAGTAAGGGGGAGGGAGAGGGCACCCACCCGCGGGTGGGATGTGGCTAGGGGGCCGGGGGAGCACGGGTTTGATCTGTACCAGCTCCTGTGGGAGAGCCTTTAGGAAATGGGCAGGCGGGGAGGGGACGGAAAGTTCCCGTTCGGGGGTTTTTAAGCCCGTGGGTCAAACCGACGGCAAGGTCCTCACAGAAGCAGAAGATGCTCCCAAGCCGCCGCAGCCTCCCCGGCCTTCGAACCCAGCGGCTGCGTTTCGAGGCCGGTTTTCCGCAGGAAACGAGACAAGCTCATCCCCGCCGCTGCCCGCTCAGCTCCCACGCGTGGGCCGCTGCGTTCTGGCAAAACGGTACCCGCCACCGTAAAGACACCAAGTTCTTGTAAGAGCCGGGCGAAAGCCGGGGCTGGGCTGGGCTGCCCCGGGGCAGGAGGAGGGGGGGACCCTCACCTTCCCCTCCCCCACACACACACGCGCTCCCCCCGACGCACACACCGCCCCGGGGGGGACTGAGCGGGGGCCGGGGCCGTCTGGGGATGGAGCTGCCGCCGGACGGGCTCCTGAGGAACTTGGGCTGCAGAGGGAAAACGCGTGAGGGGGAGTCCTGGTGGGACAATTTGTGCTCCTGGAGAACTGCTGCAGTTCTGGTGCCTGCTTTGTGCTCGCGTACCCCGGGAGCCGGGGCATGGGAACCTCAGCATCCTTCCGGAGCATCCCTCCGGAGCGCCGGGCTCCCTCGCAGCCCGGGGAGACCCCTGCCCGCCCGCGAAATTCCCAAATCTCTTGTAGGCCCTTCCCTTAAGGCATGGTTTATTCATACACAAAGTAACACCAAACAAAGATTTTTCCCTTGACCAAACAGCCGACGCAGCCAGTGGGCTTTCCCTTGGCACCCCTCCCTCCTCAGAAAAACGCCACCCTCCTTCTCCTGCACCCCCGCGAAAAGGGCTAGGAGACTTAACCCTTCCCTGCCTCCTCTGTCCCCTGCAAAGTTTATTAAAACACCAGGGCCCCTAATTGTCCAGCTGAGTTATATTGCTGAATGAGGAGAGCAAATTATCCTCTCATTGGGGAAAGTTTTTATACTGAGACACAGATGGTAAATTCTTGCTCTGAGTTTGTTGTGTTGGTCTGTATTTATTTGTAACTTGACTGCTTAAATAAGACTAGAATTGCACGTTGGTAATACCTAAGAGGCCATATAATGTAACAGGGCTCACACCTAACATGCTTCTGAATGCTGTTATTTACAGGATCCTACAAAAGTCAGTTGAAAAACCAACCACATTTTCCCAGTACTATTTATTGTTGTCCTGGGAACCAAGGGAGAAATTCAGTGATACTTGCATTTGTTAAAACCAAAGAATAACTGGTAAAGTTTATAGCTGTCCCCCTTCGCAGCTAATAGAGTTAGACACTCATGTAAACAGCTGTGAATCTTATTGTGAGGATGTTTTCATGGGGCAAAAAAAGGGGTTAGAAGAAGGCAGCAAAAAGGCTGCCTACTGTAAACCAGAAGAGATGCACTGTTTTCCCATAGTGCTTGTTCAAAGATCAGTATGTTTTGTTCTGTTAAAAAAGCAGAATATGTCAGTTGCTGTGAGGCCAAGATGTGAACTGTGAACTCTAGGGTAGCATTTTAAAACAGAAGATGTCATTAAAATCTGTATATTTGCCTAGCACTGGTACTCTAATGTCACAAGGTGATTATCTCTTCAGTACAAAGTGCATTAATATACTGCCCTCTCTGTAAAATACCTGCTTTTCGCAATTGGTAGAGCACTAGGTTTTATTAAAGTCTAATTGATATTTTGTTGTCTGGAGACATTTTCATTAACATTTTTGTTTGACTAGGCTGAAAAAGGGTTAAAAGTAACTACAGTCTCACAGTCAACAGAAAACTATTGAAATGTTTGATTATCCCTGCAGCAAAGGAGAGAGGATAGTAATACAACAGCAACTTCTCTTGGGGTAAAGTCAAGATTTAATAACCTAGGACCAAAGCAATTGTTCAAATCAAGCAAAAGGAAGTTCAAAATATTTTGAAGTACGATCTATTTCCTTGTGTTTATTTTGATCAAGATGCCCTCAGATAAATAGTCTTATTCCACAGAAGGCAATAGAAATGTCACCCTTGAGTCCAGGGAGATCAGGATTGATGCCTGGACATCATGTGGGAACGTTAATTTAATATTCTGCAAAATAGTGCAGTTAAAGAGTCAATATTTGCTGTCCATTCCCTCCCTGTATTGTCAGATTTTTTTTATTATTACTGTTTAATCAAATCACTGTCCTAGAATTCAGTGGTGGAAAAGATCTAGCAGATCAAGCCATCTGTCTTCCTTTGAATGCAGTATTTCTTCGTGGTTTATTTACTGCTGCCTCATGGAGCGCAGTTTTTAAACATCCCAGGTGATAAGGGCTCCTTAAAGAGCCTTGCTGCACTTGTAATGGATCTCTGACTATGATCAAATCCTGCTGTTTCTTGCTAGGCAGGAAGTCTTTCCAAATTAGTCTAACACCAGGGCCGAGCACTGTGACTAATAGGCATAACTGCACTGTTCATGCTATCTGTAAGGCAGGTTCAGCAGGAAAAATATCAGCACCGAGAATGTGCTTGTTATTCCATGGAGTAAGGGGTAAAATCTTAGACAAAGAGACAAGGGAATGGAGTTGAGGGTTCAAACCTGAAGCACAAATAGTTCTGCAAAGATGCTTTACTCCGGAGGTACTTTGTCAGTAACAACTCTAGATAAATCAAAGGAAAGTGAAAAGCTGCTCGACAGCAACCTCAGGAGAAGGTACCTGCACTTCAGGATCTTCACATGCTTCTTGACCAGCGTCACTGAGTTTGGACTATGCAAAAGAAGAAACTGTGACCCTCGGTGTTAAATTCTATGAATCTACAAAAACATAAAGTTTGGAGGAACAGATACATTTTGTTTAACATTGGCCATTAGATCTTATCTGCTTCACTCAGTATTGTGTCCAATAACTTGTGTCTGACAAAAGCATAACTTCCAGAAAGGCTTACAAGCAGCAAATAAGAGTGAATTAACCACTTCTCTGGGCAGCCTGGGCAGCATGAGTGCTTTCCTTCACATGTGAATTTGTCTGGCTGCAGTTTCCAGCTCTTTGTTCAGACTGCTCCTTTCCCCACTAGGCTAAAGAGACCTCCCACACCTCACATTTCCATCTCTTGAAGGTATTTCATGTTGTAATCTGGTCCCTTGAGAAAGGATATGCTCCAAGAGCATCTTGTATTACACTTTTGGGATTCAAAATATAAGGGTGGGAGGGAAGGGTCTCTTCTCTATGTTCTTCAAAATTTCAACATCCCTTCGAAAAAAACAGTGCAGCAGAACGTTGTTACCCTGCCTGAATATAAAGTTGAGGGAATGGGGAGTAAGGAAAAGTAGAAGTATAAACACAGCAATTGGAACAGAGAGATCCCAGATGACACATTTTGGTGTTGGCTGAAGATGAAATTTTATTTTGTTAGGTGCTCACAGAGAATTTGCTGTTACCTACTTGGATAAATATTGCTGTAATTGCTTTCCTTTCTCTTTCTAATACTGGCTGTTGGCCTTCAAGATATAAAGAAATAAGTATTCTTAAAGAATACAGAAAACATACAAAGAAAAAGTCAGGATTGCCCTGTCCTTTAGTGAAACCCAGAGGAAACCTATTGCAGTCCCTTCTTCACCACACCTTGGAGGGTGGGTAGGAGAGCTGCACACTGCAGACCAGCCTGACTGCGGCTGGAGCTCTGCCCAGAGAAGTTACAAGGGCCAGAGAGGTTCCCAGGGCTGGAGGGGTCCCAAGGGCCTGCAGGAGATCCTTGGGGTCCTGGTGACAGGATCTGTGGGTGACCCTGACCAGCAGCACCCAGGTGATTGTAGCTGCATAGGTGTATCCTTGGAAAGGAAACTGTTCATGAAAAATTAATGCAAACCTCCTTCTGAGTTTAAACCAGACACTGGTTGCCAACGTGGGGTTCTTATTCAGATTTCACTTCTGGGAAACTATTAATCTCTACGGTCATGTTCATTTACTGTGACATTTGTTTTAGCCCTGGACAAAGAATGTGTTTGATAAAATTAGGGCAATATCTTTTTCGTTTATAGAGGCAATTAGCTACACACTCTCTGTTGTCAGAGCGACACAGCATCAATCACAGACAGAGATCGGTTTCTTTAAAAGTTAAATTCCCTGCTGTTGGCCCTGCCCCTATTTTAGTCACATACATTATGTTTACTTTGGGGAGGAAAATGTGTGTCATTCTGGCAAGGGGAACTAAATGCTTTGGATGAGGGTTCCTTTGTCAAGGGAAGATAGAATATTCTGATGCTTTAGATAAAAAGGGGAGATAAGGTACCTGATTTGCTGCTGCTGCTTTAATCGCGGTTATTATGGCTTATTGTGACACGGTCTGCTGAAGTCTGTGGGATTGCTGCTTTCTCAAGGCACAGTCCCTTCAGGGTTTTACAGCCTTCCACTCAAACATTAGATTAATCAATAAATAGCCATGTACTATTTTTAATTCTCTTGTGAGTGTACCCCAGGGTGAAACATCGCTTCCTCCCTCCAGCCTTTGTGTCTCTTGGGTAATTTGTCAGAGTGCAGATTTTTGACTGCTTTTCTAAGCTTCCAGCTCCACCACCCATTAAAGCCTTACAAGCAAGCCAAATACATAATTGTCAAAGTTCGGGGATTTTCTCTGGCCAGGAGGGACCTCGCGCTAATTTCTTGGCTACTCCGCAGAAACTTCAAGTGGAAAACAAAAAAAAAAAAAAAAAAAAAAAAAAAAAAAAAAAAAAAAAAAAAAAAAAGGCAGCGATGCGCTGAGGACGTGGCCCTTCCTTCTTCGCCTTGTTTCAGAGCTTCGCTGGGCTATTTCGCCTGAAACAGCCGGCGGAGCAGGTCGGGACCGCTCCGCGCAGAGCCGCCCAGAGCCGCGCAGGGCCGCGCAGAGCCGCGCCAACCGCCAGCATCCAGCTCCGCTGCGCGCCGAGGCGGGGGGGCGGTGCAGAAAACGAGTGATTTTGAAAACATTTCGCTGTTATTTCAGTGGAGGTGGAGGCTCGGAACTTGCGAGCCGCCGTGAGGAGCGGGCGCTGCGCGGGTCTGCGCGGCAGGGCTGCCCCGCCGCGACCCCCACCGCAGGAGGCCGATACGCGGCGCTCACAAATCACCGCTTAAAAACACGAGAGGGAACCTCGTCGTGCTTGATCGCCTGCGCGGTGTAGGTCTAATGCAATTTTTTTATTCATTAGTGCCCAACACCCCCCACTTCCCCCCAAAAAAAAAAAATTCCCGCGGCTAGAAATATGATAAATTCGTCCCTGAATTTTCAGAGCAACGATCGCTCCCTTACGCAGGTGAGAGGCATCCCCAGCTCCCGCGTATGCCTCCTCCACCTCGTTTTTGAGGGTAAAAGAGCTGCAGATACGGGTGTCGTTGCTGAGGTCCCCGTTCGCCCCGCCGTCACGGCCGCGCCCCACCCACCCCGCCTCCGGCACCGGCCCCTGCGGGGGCTCAGCGCCGGCGCTTCTCCGGAAGGACCCTCCGTGCTGTCACCACTCCTCACTAACCGCAGGAGCCCGAACAAAACCATTGCTGGGTGACTGGTTGGGAGGGGACCGCGAAGGAGCGGTCCTCCACGCCCCGCTGCCCGGGGCACGGCGGACGGGGCCGCACGGCCCCTCTCGGCCAGCTGCAAATATTGTGGAGGGGGGAAGACTGTCGCCCCCGCCCCTTTATTTTTTCTTAATTAACTTTATTTGGTTTGCCCTGGGGACCAGTGGCGCAAAGCAGGGTCAGGATGCTCCGCGGCAATGGGTTGCCTGGGAACGCCCCCGCTGCGCCCCCATCCCCCCGAAACGGAGCTGCCGCCGTGCCTGTGTGCGCGGGGGGACGTGGTAGAGCATCTGCGCTATCGGCCGGCCTGACCTCTCCCCAAAACTGCCCGGGACCGCAGGACCCCTGCACCCTCCTGGCTCCGGTGCGGAGCGGATCAGGTCTCGCCTGGCCCCGGGGAGCGGGCGTCGCACGAAGCGACGGGGGATGCCGGGGTCCCAGGGTCGGACCCCTTGAGCGGCGCCGCGGCAGTCGAAGGGGCTGGTTCGGGCAGGGCAGCCCCACCGGCACCTCCCGCGAGGATGCCCCCCATGCAGCCGGCGGCGGCACGGCTGCCCCTGACTAATCCACCCGGGCTGCGGCTTCCGCGTGAAAAATCACCCCGCGCTTCACTGACATGCGCCGCAAAACCAGCGAAGCCAGCAGCGGGGAGTGTGGGGCGAGAAGGGAGACGGCGGCAGCACCGAGGGTATTTCAAGACGCGAACAGCGGCAGGACTGTCGCCGCGGGCGGGACACGGACTCCCCGCGCCCAGCAGCGGCAGCTCCAGGCCCGTTCCACCTTAAGAGCTCCGGCCCCTTTAAGGGGCGGTGTCGCCTCCAAGGAGCTGCTGTTCTGTCGCCGTCCTGAAGGGGGCGCTGCCGGCCCGTATTTGGCACAGGCGGCAGCGGGCGGGGGCCGCGGCCCGGGCGGCGGTGGGGCGGCCCCTCCGCGCGCGGCCTCGCCCGGCCCGGCACCCGCCGCCGCGCCGGAGGGGCCCCCCCTCGCCGCCGCTTTTGTTCCCCCGAGGGCGCTGCCCTCCCCCGGGAGCTCCCCGAGGGGGCCTCCTCGCAGGTGCGAGGCCGGGGCCGCCTCCCGGTGGAGCGGAGTGTGTTCCACCGCGCCCCCGCTGCCCCCCGCTCCTCGGCACGCTCCCTGGAGTGGCGGGCGGGCTCTCCCCGCCGTGCCCGGGGATGGGCTGCCTGGAGGGAGTGCCGCAGGTTTAATTCCTCCCGCCGGAGTCGCGGTGCCGGCCGGTCTCGGCAGTAAGCGGGGCTCGGCCGGGGCGCGGGCGTGCGGGGTCCGCGGGGACGGGCACGGTGCCGCCTGACCTTCCCTCCCGCTCGTACCTCCGGACGGCACCTGAAGAGAACACAGGGGAAAAGCTGGGTCGCTCCTTCCCTACCCCGAGCTCAGCATTGTACGCTGCTGGGTGGCTTGCCTTTGTTCGGACTCTACAAGGAGTTAAATTGCCTTTTCCTCGTAATTCGAAATATAATCAGACTGATTTTTGCATAAGAGCCTACATAAATTAAAATAATCTTAATTTTAATGTGACGTGACCCCTGTTTTTCTGGACAATAACGCAAATAAAGCAGTCATTAATTAAAACCAAGATGTCTCCGTATAAAGATGATATCTAGATGTGCGGAGGCTTTGAGTCATTCGCCTTATTAGTAAATGCATAATTGAACATTTAGATAATCATCGGGTTTGCTTGTGTGTCTGTGTTTTAACCTAAAAGCACTAAATTTATTTGGCAGGATTGCCAGGGTCCTAATTATTTGCATTTCTGGTCTCCCAATAAGTAAACCCGTCCTTGTTTCTATTGTGCAAAGCAATGGCTCCTAAGCAATCCTCAGCTTTGATAACTGATCGAAAATTTGACAACAGGGCCACCTTCTCCTGCAGCCACATTCATAATGTCATGGTTAAGTGCTTCATCCTGTATCAGGAGCCCGTGTGCATTTATTTCCTTAAAGACAGGAAGGAGCAAACACAACTATATTTAAAATACATCGGCCCTGTGCCGGACCCAGGGGTTGTGTTTTCGGTTTCAGGAACCGGAGACAGTTTTGAAGATGGGCAAATAGCGACGGTCACCGACTCCGGCTGAGGCTGCTCTCCCGAGGAAGGACAGTCACCCGCTCTCAGGGATTTTGCCTTCCTCTTCCTCACACCCTACTACATTTTTTCCCTCTCAGTTTTGTGAGAAATTGACTTTGTTCAGAGCTAGCTGGTCTTTCAAACAGAATCCCATGGCACCCCTTGAGAGCTCCTCTCCTGACCCTCAGAGATGGTTTGGACACATTTTTCCTCATCCTTTTATTTTCCCCTGTATTTTTTTTCCCTCATGCTTACTTGTCCTTTTCCTGAGGATTTGGGATATGAGAAGGGTAGTAAAGGAAAATTTAATAATATATAATCGGTTATTCATATCAATCTGTCAAATATCCTTTTTGTTAAGTTATTTCTGCACCGTGCGCCTGTTCCCATCTCAGCTGGGCGCAAGATCTGCAGGTCCCAAAAATATGTATTTCCTCACATTCATTGTTCTGTCAGCGGCAAGATTTTTAGTTTGCAAAGTTAATTTTCTCCTCTTAAATGGTGCCTAAAATCTTAAAGCTATTTCTTACTCTATTTGGGGGCTTTGAGCAATTAAAGGAGCATAAAGGAGTAATTTCTTCCCTCTCTCTTTCTTTTTTCTTAGAATTGGTATTTTCCCACTATAATTTAGAATGAAATAGGATTTTTAAAAGATCTAGAGTTCTAATCTCAGTTGATGTTTTGGTGTATTCACGGTAATGAGTCCTATTCCCTCGGGTCATGAAGCCCCCAAATGTCAATCAACCAAACTGATTCAGAAATGCCATTGTTCGACTCCCACGTCACTCGCCTTCCTCTCATTTTACTTAACAATACCGGAGTTCTCTGATCACTCATTCGGAATATGGGCATTATCTGTGGAAAATGCACAAAGCGTCTTGATCTTTCGCTGGCAGATACTGTTGGAGGGTTTCCGCCGAGCAGACGCTGCGTGTTTATACTTCTGCACCCCGGACTTTATTACAGCTCGGGGGAGCCAATGAATATTTTGAAAGCAAACCGTGCCATAAATCCGTCAAAAATTAATTTGTCTGCAGACATGTTACATTTCTATTTCCGCGCCCGGCGCCGGCCCCGGCACGGGCTGCGGCCCCGCTCCTCGCAGACCCCACCGGAGGGGCCTCGTCCCACCGCCGCGCTGCCGGGCGGCCGCCGCGCCAGCCCGCAGACACGCGTGGGAGCTGGGCTCCCCCCACACCACCCCGCGGGCGGCACAGCTCACGGGCATGGGGAAGGGGCTTCTGAGGTCGCACGTCCCCGTGGGAAATTACACCCGCGTGTCAAGGAGGGACGAAACTACCTTCCTCCAGAGCAGGTCGTGCCCCTTTTAGGACGTTTCTCCCGAGCAGTGCGTGGGGGACAGTCACCGACCCACCCACAGCTCTGACAGTCCCGGGCGCCGGGGGCTCCCCGCTGCCGGAGGAGCTGGGGTCCCTCTCTCTAATCTCCGGGTTGGATGAGGTGGAGGCAGCTCCGCCTGGGACCGGAGGGGCTCGTTTTGCGGCTCTCGCAGGTCTCTGGTCCAGAAGGCGAGTCCTGGGGAGGCGAGAGAGGAGGTGGAGGGCGGCGAGCCCTGCCCGGAGCCTCGCAGAGAGCCCACGGAGGAGAATTAGTGCTATCCCTCACCCGGGGCTCTTCACCGGCTGCAAGGCATGAACGTCGTCTTCATTTAAAATTAGTAGCATAAGCTTCCCAGCCCCCAGCCTCAGCATTTAAAGTGCCTTTTGTCTCTTCATTTCACTTAAGCAAGGTTTTTGTTGCCTGTTGCCAAGTTCTATTAATGCAGAATTTAATCGGGAAACGTTTTTCCCTGGTCCCAGCAAGACGGGAACAGCAGATTCTGAGGCCTGAGACGGTGTAAAACAGATCCCTCGGTGATTATTGATAATACCCTACAATTTAATGTCGTCTTTAGTAAAAACCACTTCTGTGGCAGCAACTTTTTGGCGCTCGAAGGAAAAACCGGTCCTTTATTTTTTCTCTCCAACATGCAGCAATCACGCCCGACACTGGAATACGAAACCGAAAAGGTTTTCTCTAAAGAGAAAGGCCTTAATTACTAGATTCCGTGTACAACTAATCCAAAGGCACACTTAAAAGGAAATTTAATAGCGCCAGTTTCTATTTCACCCTGATTCGCCTGCGTCCTCTGGCTGGATGCTCCCAAGCCGCCTCTCCCGGCGCACAGCCCGAGGACTTCCCTCTCCATTTTGTTCGAAATTTGTTGCCTTTTCTCAATATCCCCTTCTCCCTGCAGTGGGAATAAATTGAAAGCTTTCGTCGGGATTAAATCCTTAGATTTTTCCCCTTTGCTAACCAGTAAAGAGGGAGAGAGGGAAGAGAGGAAATGAAATTGTTATGGAGATTACAGTGTATGTCACCGGTTCTTTGGCCAGTCCTCGGGTTTTGTCGCTGAACGGTTAAGTGCAAACTTGTATTTCCCTTCACAAGAATGGACAATTTTTCTCGCTTGTTTGCAGTTTTCCAAAGTTCTACACACAAATCAGTGAACCTTAAGAGACCCTTTCACTCTTTTATTGTGAATATTTGTCAGTGCTCGGGGGCAGTGATTGCAGTGACAGGTGAATCCAGGGGCCCAGCGATGGCATCCCAACTTCATAGGTTTGGGAATGTAAAAGACTACCGGCCCTTTCACTTCGGATGTGGCAGTCAACAGGTTCACATTTTCTGGGCTGTAATTCCTCTCCCCCGCAGCCGAGCGGGAGTGGAGCAAACCGAGCCCCGGGCCTCTGCCCCGCCAAACCCCAGCCCCGGCTACTGCCGACAGCCCGTTGCAGGGCGCCCACCCCGGCACCCCGGGAAGGAGGAGGAGGAGGAGGAGGAGAGAGGTGGCCCGGAGAGTGCGGAGGGACCCCAGCCCGGCAGCACCGCACTACACCCCCGTCCGCAGCGAAAGGAAGGGAAGAGGCGGGGCGCGGAAACGCCTCGCCCCTCCTCTGCCCCCTCTTTAATTTTAATTCCGCCTTTTAATTATTAATTAAAGACGAGAAGGGCCGTGGCGGGAGGGG
Source organism: Syrrhaptes paradoxus (assembly GCA_013400615.1). Lineage (NCBI taxonomy): Eukaryota > Metazoa > Chordata > Aves > Pterocliformes > Pteroclidae > Syrrhaptes > Syrrhaptes paradoxus. Next base: position 92,420 of record VZTO01006350.1, read on the forward strand.
GGGGAGGTGCGGGAAAGGAAGGGAAGAGAGGGCTAGGGGCGGTGGTGGGAGCGGAGGGCGGCCGGGGCGCAGCTTTGTGTGCCGGTTTAATTGGCCTGGCTACAAAGGGGCTGCCGGGGGGGCGGCTCGGTGCCTCTCCCCTCCAACGCCGGCACCGGGGCGCGCTCGCGCCACCGCCTTCCCCCCGCCACCGCCCCGGCGGCCGAGGTGAGAGCCGCCCCCCGCCGCCCTCCCGGCCCGGCCCAGCCCGGCCCGGGTTCCCGTTTGCGGGAGAACCCCGGTGCCCGCAGGCCGGCGCCTCGGTGCGCAGCCCTGCGCGGGTGGCGGCCGCTCCGCGGGGCCGCTACCGGGGGGGGCTGCCCCTGTCCCGCGCATCGGAGCCAGGCTTGATATTTAATCCGTCTCTCTTTGGACAAAGACCCATCTTTTTCACCACGGAGAAACGCCATTGAAATGGGGCTACCCTTTAGGGTTACGTCCCAAACAGGGACCCGAGAGCTTGAAAGATGCTTGCCCGGTCCTCTTCTAAACTGAACAAAAAGGATCTGGGAGGGGGAAAATCGCATTTTTTTCCCTCACGACAAAGAATTCCTAATCATTTCATCTTGGGCGTGAATTTTTATTCCCGTGTCCACTCAGGATATTGAAATCGATCGCTGCAATATTTAATATATTACTGTCTTAGAGTCCTCTCCCTGTAAGATTGGGTTTATTTCTTGTCTGACTATGTCCCCTCCTACAATAGTTTATTCTGTACATTTGTCTGCGGTGTAAAATAACGATAGTCTTAATTAAATACACATTCATTAAAGGCTGTGGTCAGCTTTCTAATTATGTGAAAAATCAAAACTTGGGTAAATAAAGGTATATTAACAGAATAAACTCCCAATAAATTCGCAGGCACTTGATCAACAAACTCAACAAATATCTGAGGGTATAACTACAACATTGGAACTAACTATTTTTAATTATGTGAGGTTTATATAATGTACCCTTCATTTTTTGTTTAACTTTCCTATAGTGACCTGTCCCATAACCTTGTAATCCACTGTGGGATATTTATTTCTGGCCTCTTTCCTTTTGTTATGCCCCACAGGTTTCCAGCTTAGATGCCTTTTTTTTTTCCCTCTTGGTAAATGCGTGTTTAAAAAATATTTGACCTGTTCGACTTAGAGACGTGCATAGACATCTGTAGATTGGGTTAGCCTTAGAGTTTCTGAGTGATTTCATGATCTTCCTAAAGCCACACCTGAAAATTAAAGTTAATAGTCCTTCAATATTGGGGAAATTCCTGCATTAGCAGCGTTTGCAAATGTCGATGACTCCTGCGTATGAGGTTGGTTTTTTAAATGTACATAAATACATAGTTTTATGATCTCTTTGGGAGCTGATCATCGATTCTATAAAATGTCCCAGTACAACCGAGTTTTTGCCACCCCGTCTTGCTATGGCTGGAGGTCGCTGGACATCCCCTGGGAAAAACAGGGAAAACCCTGAAGTACCTGCAGCACCTTGATAGAGAGCATGAACCAGGGAGCGGGCTCGGTGCCTTTGCTTTTTCTGCTTCCCTGGGAGCGGGAGAGGCTCCTGGAAAACGCTGTTGCCCAGGTCAGAGTCAGGGGGAAGCAGGCTCCAGCCTGTTGTCATAGACCAACTGTCCTCGCCGGGAAGAAGCTAGTTTTTTGGGGTTTTTTGTTTGTTTGTTTGTTTGTTTGTTTGTTGTTTTTTTTTTCAGGCGTGATCTTTGCAGGTACTGGTGAGCAAAAGCACTGCAAAATAAAGATAAAAGAGGAGCAAGTGCGCTGCTACTTTTTTACACCGGTCAGCAGAGAGGGACAGGGTCCTGTTGAACTCGGCGGTGCCTGCGAGGAACCTCTAAGCACCTTTGCGGGTAGAGCCAGTTAATCTTCAATTGAAAACCTTTTTTCTTTCAGCACCCAAGTATTTATCTTCAGGAGCCTTGGGCTGGTAGAGATGCAGAAATGTTAACCCGTATCATGTCTATGCAAAGCTATTAACACTATCGATTCTTAACTTTCTCAGTGAAGACAAATTTACCATATGTCGATGTGTAAACACTTTGGAATAAAATTAAAACCAGCTCTGTGCAATTGTCACTGTGCTTGATTATAATACAAACTATCAGATGTTTATGTAGTTCGTCTTTCTAAATGATCAGACGCCATCGACGTTGCTAAACCAAATACAAGCATTAAATTTGGTCTGGAAGGCGGCTTGGCTTTGCAGGTTTTGTGAAGCCGGAGCAGCTCGCACGAAGCTGCAGCAAAATGATCTTGCAATTTGTGCCGGCATTGGGGCTGGGAGCCCCTGAACTCTCAATTACCCTTCGGAGCTTTTTCCTAAACCCGATGTCATCCGTCTCCTTCGGAAAACGGGAGGAACAAATGCAGCACCGCAGGCGCTGGCGGAGGAGCCGGGCTCCGGGCTGGACTTTCCACGAGAACCCTCGCCGCATCTGTGCGCTGGTGTTTACAGAGAGGGGGAGGGAAGGGAAGGGAAGGGAAGGGAGAGAGGGAGAGAGGGAGAGAGGCCTCGGGAAAGACAGAAGTCTCTTTTAAGTCCACTGATGAGGAATTGCTGCCGGGTATCATCTTTTTTTTGCCCCACGAGCAGTGCAAACACGTATAAAGATTCCCAGCTTTCAGGTGTGTTTTAAAAAGTTCACCTACTTTCAAGCCTCTTTAAGAAGCTCGCTTTTCCGGCACGGAACAAATACCACCAAGTGCTCTGCGTGGAGAACAAGAGATATCAACGATTATCTGGAGAGCCTTTCTATTTATTGGCCTCTACGCAGTTAGATAATAGGGAAATACAAATGTTACGGACTTGATGAATGGCAGGGCTTGTGCAGAATTAATACATTTTACAGGTCCCTTTACGGGAGACGGATACAGAAATCATAATGGAATTAATGAAATTTTACTAGCAAAATTTGTAAACCCCAGGTAACCATTTATATACTTCCCCTGAAACGTAAGAGAAACTCCGAGATCACAGCCAGGGAGATCTGACATTATTTTATAGCGCGTATTAAACGCTGTTCTCCCTTTTCTTCTACCACATCATTTAGATGAACATCTTTTTCCCTCCGGCGAACTTAGCCAGATTTTGACGGGGACGATTATGTCATAGTGGGAAACAACCTGAAAATCCTTCTGGTTATAATGTGCTACTTCAAACATCCGCAGCAGACACAGTAAAGTTTTTCAAATGGTCTGGAAAACTGTACACGGAATAGCACGTTATCGCTATTTACTCTTACGCAAACAGCCATGTCCACGTAAATGGAAATTGTAATTTCCAAAAGCGAGCAGCCCCCCCTCCCTTTTTTTTTTTCCCCTTTTTAAATTTTTTCTTTTTCCACGCAGTTCACTAGATAGTATTTCTGGGTTTGCCATTGTCTCGGGCAGTTTACCCCTGAATCCCGGGAATACAAAAGCATTGAGGGTAAATATAAAACATATGTTCGCACAGGTTATGTGGCAGTTTTAACACTCGCAGCCCCATTCACACGCATCTCCACAAACGCACAGACTCTGCAAACCCCAGCAAACGCTCTGCTGCAGGCTGCTCGGGAGGGAGGTGGTCCAACAGAGCAGGGCTTTTGCCCGGAGAACAGCAACAAGCCAAATCCGGAGGCCGGGGAGGGTGTCCCCTGGGCCGAGCCGTGCCCCAGCCAGTGAGGGGGCGGCCGGCCAGACCCGCCGCTCTGCCGGTGCGGCAGCGCCCGGCTCGGCCATCAGCACGGCTTTTCCATGGCTCTGTTTGTTTGTTAGTTTATTTATTTTGCCCGGGAAGGCAGAGAAAGGGGAATGACAGGATGAAATATAATACGAAGATGTGAAGTGACCCGAGTGGCAGCTGAAGGCGAGGGGTTTAGCCGGGACGTATTTCCCAGCTAAACTCTCTGCTGCTCTTTGGGGAAAACCAAATGCAGGTTGATAGAAACATCCTGTTTCGAGGGAAATGGACTGTACAACCCTATCTAGCTGCTCCGACACTACTAATCACCCTGGAAAAGCACTGCGAGCCCAAGTCCCGATGAAGAGGGAGCCCTGCATCTGACACGTTCGCAATCCAATCCCGATCCTGAAAGGGAGTTTGGAAAATCGCTGCTCTTCGAGGGGCAGGGCTGGGACTGCGGCGGCCCCTCCGCAGCTCGGCCCCGCCGGGAAACCCGCGAGGTCCTCTGCCTGCAGAAGGGGCGAGCCGAGGAGCGGAAGTCAACAGATGTGGGCTGTACAGAAATCCGTGAAACAAGTGCTTTAAACCCAGGGGGATTTCTCCTAATAGCGAAATCAGAGAGGGAGAGATTTCAGGAAAGAGAATAGCCCAATATAAGTTTCTAGAGTGGAATTTACATTTCATCGCGATTTGTATTTTATAATATGCAGGCACGTGCAGTCGGGAGGCGTTTCGGTGAAACGGCGTTTATGTTCCAGCGGCGGGGGAGTCTCCGCATCCCGGTTCCTCTGACCGCCCGGAGCACCAGCGTGCCTCCACCGGCGCCCGGGGGGCAGCCACGGGAGTTTGGGGAAGTTCACTGCGGCTCCCCTAACCCCCCTCCCCGGAACAGGGGGAGCAGGGGCTGGAGGGGCTGGCTCCTGTTTAATTGTCTACGGAGGAGGGCCGCGAGGGAGGCCGAGGGCCGCGATGGAGCGCGGTGGTGCCGAGGCGCCCTCCCCGCCCCCCTCGCCGGGCAGACGTGCCTCTCGCCCGGGCAGGGGCATCCCGCGCTACCGGCCGGCGCGTTGCGGGGCAGGCGGGCAGCGTGGCCGCTAACAAAGGCCGGGAGCGGCCCCTGCACGTGTACGCTGCCACGGCGGGGCCGGCGGGCTCGGCCTTGCGCCGGCAGAACCCGCCGGGCCCGCTGCGGAGCCGCTCCGCGCCGTTGCTTCCCGGGCTGCCGGGCCGAGAGAACGGGGTCATCCCCGTGCCGTGGTCCCGGCGCTCCCCTGCTCCGAGGGGACGAAGCTGCAGCCGCGCCCGGAGCAGGGGCTGCCTGCGGGGCGTCCATTTTAGCGCGGCCGCCGCACGCCCCGGTCCCCGCGCGTCCCCACTGCCCGGCTCGGCCCGGCCCGGCTCGGCCTGGCCCAGCCCCTCCGCGCAGCCCGGCACCACCACCCAGAGGTCACCGCGGAGGGTGCCGGCTTGTCGCTACGGGCCACATTAGCGGAGCGGCCATTTACTGCCCCTGGATTGCACCGGAGACCGGGTTAGCCCATAAAGCCATTCACACTCAACAATGGGGATTTTCTCAACAATTAACAAGAAACAACATAATAAAGCCATTTACAAAGCCCTCGCTATTTACTATAAATTAGTCACTCTTTAAGAGACCAGTGCGTAATTTCACACGCTTTACAGCCCCGACTGCATTTTAGAAGCAAGAGCAAACAGCCCTGTTGCACTTTCTGCGCTGACCCCGCTCCCCGTCCCCTCCCCGGACCGGCTCGGCGGTGGCGGAGGGTGCAAGACCCCCGCCGAGCCCCCAGGCCTCCCCCGGAGCTCCGAGGCCTCCCCCGGAGCCAGCCCCGCCGGGGGCTCCTTGGCCGCCTCCCCGCCGCGGCCTGGGGCCGCCGCGCCGTCTTCTCGCCCAGCAGCTGTCCCGAGGGCCCCGCGGAACCACCGCGGGCTTCCCCCCGTGGCTTTTCCCCCGGCCGCGGCGCCCCGCGCACGAAGAGGCACGATGTGAGGCGCCGGGGCCGCGCCACAAGACAGCTCGGGAAGATGGACGCCCCTGCGGAGGAGCGGGAGAGGGGAGCGGGGTGGGAGCCGCGGCCCCGCTGCTTTGAAATGCGGGAGCCCCCGGGGGCCCCGCAGGCTGCCGCGCTGCCCCCGCCCAGCCACAGGGAGCCGCTCCGGGAGCGGAGGAGCCGGGTAGGGTGCCAGGGAGGAGGCTGTGTGGCGCCGGGCAAGATGGCGGCCCGAGGCGCGCTGTCCCCCGGGCCCGCCGCGGAGGGGCCGCCCCGCCGCTGAGCAGGCCCGCCACTCGAGGGCCGCTGCTCCTCCCGGCCCCGCTCCCTTAATTTTTTTAGTCTCTCTGTCCTCTTTTTTTTTATTTTTTTTTTTTTTAATTTCCAGGCTGAGGCCGGTGAGGCAGTGCAGCAGCGGCCAGCGGAGGCAGCGCCGCGCGAAGCAGGGCCGGCGGTGGCGGCGGCGGCGGGGCTCCCGCCGGCCTCCCCCCTGTTTACAAACACAGCTGTTGCCGTATATTTGCAATGCTAAGGATAAAGCCACCAGCAGCGAGGAGCAAACGAGAGATGGCGCGGGAGAGGGGTCCTCGGCATCTGGAAAGGACAGGGCGCCTTGTTTTTGAAACTGTCAATTCTCTCAACCCCTATTGTGAGCGCTTCATGCAAAACATCTCGGGCCTTTTAAAGCGGGGGCTTGTGAGGCCGCCTCGGAGTGAAAGGGAGAGGGGGAGAGAGGGGCCTAGGGCACGGCAAATAATTATATCAGAGCAGTGAAAAAAATGCAACGTGGAAGGCCTAAAACCGGTTAGCTGTCCCTTCCCAAAAGGTTTTCGGGCAGTCTGCGGCGCTCGCCGGCGAGACCCGGCCACCCTGTAGCCAGGAGCCCTGCTCTCGGCCCAGGAGATGTTGGACTGTGCTTTAAGTGCAGTTGTGGGGCTAAATACCAGGGGAATGGGTAGTGTCTTGCAAGCCTGACTTTAGCAAGGTAGATCCCAATGCCTCCCTCATTTTGCTAACCATTGCTTTTCATTTTCAGGCACTCACCCTGCTTTTGTACTTCCAAGCTGACCAAACAGATCCCAGGATGAGACATTACATATTCTTTCCAGCAATCCTCTTAACCATAAAAACCACAATTAACAACGTTATCCATGTTTCATGTTGTCTAACGTACTGCATATGTAGAATATTTTCCTGCAGATTACCGCCGTGTGTTGAAAATGCCAGTTTTTCACCCGTCTCTGTCTCAACCACTCACACGTGTTAACAGTAACAAACACAAACATGATAGCATTGCTCTCATTTCTGCAGAAACTTTAATTTATTGGCAACTAAATCTGTTAGAGGAAAAAAGATCAGAGACCACGTAAAAAAATCACCAAGTGAATTGATTGAACAGCAAACTTCATACAACAGCTACCACTATTTTGCATTATTGCTAGTAGTGGCTTTTCAAGCAAACAACCAGTAAAGAGATTATCCCACTGTAGTCAAGTAAGTGTAAGTTATAGAACAATCACTTGTTAAAGTAAATTGTTGTAAACGGCAAGTTACATCTTTTAAGGCAATACACCTCGTTGCTGAAGGCATTACACATGTTCCCTTTTTAATGCTCTAGAGAATTAAACATAGTCCAAAACTTTCTTTTGTCTTCCATCTGTCAGCAGAAATCTTCCCAATAAATTTACTGATGAACTCTACTTGTGCCACATACCTATGGAGTATAGTCTGTAAAGTACACACACTTCCCTCGGTTGCTTTTTCCTCTAGAAAATTGTGTTGATTTTCGTGTACACCAGGAATTGGAAAATGGTGGCAATTCATTACTAATACATTTAAAGTTTTATCTCCTGTAAACATTGCAACAAAATGGTAACCTGGCTCACTAGAAAAACCTTTGTTTTTCCTCATTAATAGAACTTACCTTTATGGGAGAAAATTAGTTATTTATGCTTAACTCAATTATATGACTTGATATTATTAAGGCTGAAATGACAATGAACTCTGCTCGCAATAATAGTTACAATGCCATCAGAAACAGTTACCAAACTACCAGAATTGGAAATAATACCTTTTTTCCCCTCTTTTTTTTTCCCCCCAGTGAGTTATTGTACCTGGCTAATTTCTCCAACAGTAGTAAAAACACAAATGTCCTTATTAGTGGCTTGCACTAAACTGAGGTGTACACGTGTGAAAATTATTTGGCTGTTTAACTTCTTGCCTTTTGATGTTGCCTGCATGGAGGAGGGCCCAGTGGAGCAGCCTGCCAGGGAAGCCCGGTGGGTGCCGGGCCTGGGGCGCTCCCTGCCCACTCCCGCTCCCAGGCCTGGAGCTCCCGAGCTGCTGGCAGGGCTGGGCGCCATATTTCACATCCTCAACTTTGCAGAGCCTATTTGGTATAAATTTATGCTTATTCCTCCCCCTCCCCCCCTCACAGGATTATTTCGGGAACCTGAAAAGGCACCTCTGTAATTTACAATTCCTGGTCAAATCAGCATATCTCTAATTGGAAGTAAACAGGGTCAGGGGATAGAGTTACTTTGAAAGTGATAGGTTGTTTAATTGACAAGGCGAAATTTTAGGTTTCAAGTTTGCATATTGCACCTTTGTAGCTTTTGGATTTGGCTTTTTTTTTTTAGTTTTTCTTTTTTTTTTTTCTTTTTTTTTTGGTCAAGGAAGACCTTTGTCAAGCAGGCACAGCTTTCTAACAGAGATGGGGGCTTTCCTGAGCACTACATTTTGTACGTATTTACAGATCTCTGGAAATAAGGCTGTAATCTGTGCAGCTCTAAACATACGAATGTAAACATTCATCTCAGAACAACTTCAGTAAGCAGATTTTTCATGACCATCGTAATTTCAGCAGAGCGGTTAGGTATGCAATGCACCTTTTGCAATTGGCAGTTTAAAGTGATGTGTGTGTGTGTGTGTGTGTGTGTGCATGTGCGTGCAGGGGGGAAGGGTAACCACTGAAAGGCAATTGTTTACTCTTTCTAAATATATTTGGCTGCAGGTATTCTTAGACCAGGCCTTTTACAATGAGAGGAAAACTACGGTGTGGATATAGTAAACAGAGCTGAAGTCAGTTAGTGACTGCTTGGAATATTTAGAGACACGAGGGGTTGGGAGAGGGCATCACAAAAGGCAGGAATTAAAAAATTTAAACCCAGGCAGTGGATTGCCATCAGAAATGTTGACTTTGAGTCACACAGTAAACATTACACTGTTGCTTTGTTTTCCTTTTTTTTTGATTTACGATAAATTATTCTCCCGGGATTGATCGATGAGTGGAATCCTTAAAATTTAATTTGGAAATGATCTAGTATAAATAAAATGCTAATCCAAAGAAAGAAACCAGCAATTATTCATCCTAAACTGTGCTGATTCAGCAACTCAATTATAACTGCCTTTCTCGAGCTGCAAACTTTTCAGGCTGTTTTCAGAGTTGCTGTACCCGTCCTCCCCCAGCAAGAGAGACCTTCCCCCGTCCTCAGCTCTGCTTCCACCTCGGCCTCCAGCCTTTCTTTTTTTTTTCCCCTTCCCTTTATTTTCGAGGGGTTGGGGGGAGGGAGGGAAACAGTTAACCTCTTGAAGCGTATTTCCTCCAAATAAAAACAGTGAACTTACAAACGGAGAGGAAACCACGGATAACTCTGCAATAATTCAAAGTGTATGGAATCAGGATTTTTTTTTAAACAGTGTTTTTAATTGAAAATAAAGCTAAAGCATGCTTTTCAACAGTGCAAATTTCCATAATTTTGATTTACTGCTTCCATCATCACAATACATTATACCAGCATGTCTTACCGAGGGCCAGACTCTAGAAGTCTGCCTGTTCGACTATTTCGATATTAAGTGCAAATATAGATAATTGCCTCTGATTGTCACGTGCAGTAGAAATGTTTCTGCTACATAGAGAGGATGGCATGGCAAAAAAAACCCACGACAACAAATTTCAAGAGATGAGGATAGAACCGGGAAGTGTAACACGGTTGAAACGCCTGAGTTTTGGTGCCAAAAAGCTATGAATAACATGGTCTTCTCATTTGTTGTATTCTTTCCACTCACAGCCTCTCGTTTCACTTTCTGTGTTGTATTTACTGCTTTGCTATTTCCTCCAGCCAGCGTAAGGGGCTGGACCATAAATTGTACTGCTAGCCAGGCAAATATTTTAGTTGCTTTGCAAGTTTGTAAGGGGCATGTTCAGACCACAACTTAAGTATGACATTAGTGGGTAACAGTAACCTTATTTAAGACCTCTGGGTGAAACAAAAAGGCTTCCCAATTGCAAAGAGTGGCTGTACAAGTAAAAAGACACCCTTTTACCAAAAATAGAATTCCACATTTATTTACTGTTTTCAGATGAGGCAGCTTTTCCCGGAGCTGGGGTCGCAGGCCGACCCCAGCCTTTCCAAACCAGAGTAAAAGGAGCAAGTGCAACTGCTCTGCAAAAAAGACACCCCTGCACCCGAAAACAAAGCTCCCGAAAAGTAGGCTGCTGCCACATTGAATTATAGTGAACCCTTACTGTGCAACCATGTAACTTAACAAACTTTAACTGAATTAACAGTTAGACTTCCATTTTCGAAATCTAGTGCATAAATTTAATGGCTCATTCTAATATTTATTATTCAACCTTTTGACATTTATTTGCAGCAGTTGAATTGAGGTACTGGTGCATTATTAGCATTTAAACAGTAAAGTGTTCCAGCTCTACCATAATAACTGAGTTTAACTTGAGTCTTTAGCCTGAAGTACTCTGTGGAATGTAGAAAAAAAAAAAAAAAAACAAACCAAAAAAAAAAAAAAAAAAACAAAAAAAAAAAAAAAAAAAAAAACAACAAACCAAAACAAAAACAAAAAACCCCAACCAACAAATACAACAGAACCAAAAAATAAAAACCAAAACAAAAAACCAAAAAAACCACTGTTGTAATGGTAAAGAAAACAGTAATCCGGTTTCTGTCTTCACAATGTGATAAAACAGGATTCCAAAAGTGTGTATAGCATTAATGGGCTTGTACAAACCATCCTGCAGAGTTTAAAAAACGTAAGAAAGTTAAAGGTGGTTCAAGAAAATATTTTTCAAACTATTTTATTAATTAAATTTCCTGAATTTGTGGCTAGGTGGAAGAGGTATTGCAGAACCGCCCAGCTGCCATTTCCACACAGGATGGGCCTTGTGAGGTGGTTGGGAATCCTTAGTGGTGTTTAAGGAATAAGCTGGCAACAAATCCCCATCATTGCCAATAATTAGTGACGGTGGACAGGGAAAATTTGCCATGAAATTAAATGGCCTTTTCACTGCTGATGCTACATTGCTGGCTACCCTTTTGCGTCTATTGTTAACTGTAAAATCATCCAGTGTTCCTTCATGTGTCTCGATTTTACCTGTAGGACGTGGGCTTCGAGCTGATTTCAAATTTGGTTTGACTGGAGGAGTCTGCAGTACAGGTCGCTTTCCCAAAACCAGTGTCCTGTAATTTTTTCTCACCCTTGCTCCAAATTTATACTCCCCATCCTCAGGTTTTGGAGTACCTAAAGTGCATGAGAGGACCTGACTCTGAGTCAGCGGGTTTAAGGAAGTGGTTTCTTTCTCAGTGCATGCAGAATCTTCCTTGGCTGTTAATAAAGCGTCCTGGTTATTACTCTCAGTCACACCGTAAAACTCATCCTTAGTATCATTGCACTCACACTTTAGCTTATGTGTTGTAAGGTCAGGCTCATACTCGTCGTTCGCACTGCTGTCCTCTATTTTGATTTTAATGCTGTGCAGGAATGGCAATGCCTTACTGCCTGTATCAGTGCACTGGAGCTCAGCTGCTGCTGCTGCCCCTGGAGAAGCAGCATCCTCCTCAGGATCAGTTTGTAAAGAGGGCAAATCCGTGGCAAATTCAATACAATGAGGGATTTTGGAATCTTTCTCTGAAATTGCTGCCGCTGATGAAGAATCATTATTTAAGAACCTAGCAGCTATTGTATTGTTATCTGCACGGTGTGTAGTAGTTGCTTGAAGGCATTTCCTTGCCTCTCTGAGTATTCTTTGTTGTGGAAATGCATTGTTTGTCTTTGGGCTAGGTGAAGAGGCCCCCTTTGCAACACAGTTAATTGTTAGGTCAGTACTCTTGGCATTATTGGAAAATTCAGAGTGTGGGAATGTGATCTCGGATACCCTATCATCTCTTATCTCCGCGAAGCAGCTCCCCAGGCCTCCGGAGCAGCGCAGCGCCGGGGCGGCGGGAGCCCAGCCGGGGCGGCCCCACTCCTCCGGCATCTCCGGCTTGACTCCGCCGGGAGCGCCGCGGAGGGCGGGCAGCCCGCTGGGCTCCGGCGGGGCCGGGGCCGGGGGCCGGGGAGCGGCGGCGGCCGCCAGATGGTACAAGAAGTTGGCGTGGACCACGCCGGGCGGGCTGCAGAAACTGGTGCGCCTGAAGCGGATGCTCTGCACCGAGACCTGGCTGGAGACCGAGCTGGAGTCGGAGTCCGAGGTGCTGTCCTCCTCCTCCTCCTCCTCTTCCTCCTCCTCTTCCTCCTCCTCCTCCTCTGAGCTGCCCTCGCTGGAGTCCGAGGCGCCGCTGCCCTCCTCGTCCTCCTCCTCGTCGTCCTCCTCCTCCGAGCTGCCCTCGCTGGAGCTGGAGAGGCTGGAGCCGCAGTCCGAGTCGTGGGCGGCGCGGCCGGAGCAGCAGCTGGACTCCGAGTCGCTGCTGCCGCTCTCGGCGAAGGCGGACGGCGGCGGCCCGAAGCCGCGGGGCAGCGACAGCGGCAACCGCGGGGCGCCGCGGGGCCGGNGCCGCCGGCGCCGTTTCATAGTTTACGGGGGATTTGCAAGGCGCCCGAGCGATTTCTGGGTAGCTGTGGCCAGTGTATTTACTAAAAATGTGAGGTAGATGAGAGGCCGGTAGCAAAGCTGTGTCCCCCGGACGGAGAGCTTTCCTCCTGATGGGCAGCAGGGGCCGGGGAGAGTCATTCAAACCCAGCCAAAGTTTGTTCTCCTTCCAGAAGCCGGAGAAGGGGTCGGTGGGTGCGAGCTCCGGCCGCAGGTCGGCGGTTGACAGCGCCCGGCTTATTTTCCTCCGTTTAGTCTTAAGGACCCGTTCGGTTTTGCAGGATGTGTAAAGGGCTTCCACGTCCTCTCTGGAGATCAGGGTGCATTTGGCGGCGTGGAAAGCGATGGAGTTGATGGCTTTGAGTTTCCTCAACTCCTCCAGGTCGCAGTGATGCTTTTTTACTTTTAAATGATCCATTCGCTTGTGCACGGTAGTTCGCGGGATGTTTTTGAGCAGGTCTGTAAAAACCTGGGAGAGTGCAAACATTTGCTTTCCTTTAATGATGAGGTAGCCGAGCCTCACGCCATCCACCTCTTCAAAACCCGACTTCAGGTCTCCCATTTCGTGAATTAAATTATTCCCAGCATTTGCAGAGAGAGAGAGAGAGATGAAGAAAAAAAAAAAAGAAAAAAAAGAAAAAGCCACACACACACAATCCTCAGCCAGATGCTGTATTTGTCTCAAGGCATCCTGCTAATAAAATATAACAAAGGCTGTTATTCCTGGTGAATGAAGTGCCAAACTTTAGATAAAAGTTAAAAAAAAATAAATTAAAAAAATACCGTGAGGCTACAATCAATATATAATCTTAAAAATCAGGTTTGCCAAAGTGTTTCTCGAAGTTGCTGCTGAAGATCAGTACCTGTTCCCTTTCATTCCCTGCTTTTCCATTGGAAACTATGATAATGGAATGTGAAGGGAGGAAGAGAAAAGAAATGCAGCTGCTATTCCCGCCGCTGCTTTAGCTACAAATAAAATGACAGAGTGAAGTGAGCTCGTCCGGAGACACCTTCATCAATTAATTCCCCTAAAGCCAACGCTGATTGGACACTCCTGACAGGTGATGCAATAAAAATTGATATTCCACCCCTTCCCCCCAAAAAATCTCCCACTAATTAGCATACCCTTATACTGCCACCTCCCCTCCCAAAGTAAATAATACAGTTAGTATATAAATCTTTCTATTAAACAATCTGAGCTCAAACACACTCAGACCTCTCAGACTTCCTCGTCGCTAGCTTCCGAGGAAGGATTTGTATGCTTTTTTTCCTATCGTTCCGTATATTTTTAGCCTATTTTGGACAAACGTTGCTCTTTTGTGCATGCCGTGAATTTAAAGGACGTAAGTCTGATCGTAGCGATGGAAAATCCTTCGGTAACGTAGCCGCTTTAAACTAGCATTTTATTCTGCATTGTGTGGAAAATGAAGCTTAGCGAAAACGTGCAGAACAGCCTGGTATTTCCCTTTCTGAGGCTCCGAAGTTAAATGCTCGGTTGTTAACGAGAGGAAATACTTACATTTTCGAGTTTCTCTTGATTTTCCTCTTCTGCTTAATTAGCTTTTTACAGCCGGGGACTAAGGTTATTTTGCTGTCTGAGTATCACGGGTTCCTGCACCGTGATACTGAAACACTTTTAACTGAAATTCTGCTTGTAATATTGCGGGAGGGGGGAGGAGGACGTGGGCTCACGTCAGACCCATAACAAAGCATAGATAAGCCAGAAATGTATACACTTTTCACAATTAACCGTGCTGGATCACGAGCTGGAATGTCCTATAGTCCCAAAGCCCACGTCAGGATTCCTGCGTGCTGATTGCTTCCAGCAGAGAAAGGAGAATGTAAAATATCCAAGGTGCTTCCAAGAGCCTTTACGTAATAACAAAAAAGTGCTGGCACACACAATGTACGATATTGCAACGGGCTAGGATGCTTCTGGCTCGCAGTTTGCATATTCCGCTCGGAGTAGCCCTGCCGCAGCTTTTTGATGTTCCATTTATAGCAGCCCCTTAAAATCAATTTGAAGAAGCAGCATGAAGGTTTAACCTTTTCTTAGGAACGTTAAATTATTCGGGTGTCAGGAAGGAGGATTTCGCAAATGTTGCGATAGCTGCATGCCTCTCCCTTGTCACGTTAAAGTGATGCTTGCGGTTTGCACGTTAGGCGCTGCAAAAAAAAAAAAAAAAAAAAAATCACCAATCTCTGCCGTGCATCCAGTGTTCCGCTGGATACAAACACAAGCACTTTTATGTATCACTGCCCATCCAGAATTAGACATATCCGTGAGATTAATGAGACATCTCATATTTCTGGGACTTGGCAAAAAAAAATCGACGGAGAAAAAAAAAAATCTTCAGTCCCAAACGTCAATATCCACTCCGCGTATTGGCAATATGGTGCGTGGAGTTCGTGTTACCCCATCAGGTACAGCTAAAATAAAGCACATAATCACTCTGTAACAACGCAGCTTTGCATGTCAAGGCGAAATGCAAGCGAGCCCCCAATTTCGCAGGAATTCTAGAGAGAAGAGGGAATTTGGAGAAGTGCATCCGGGAATGGAGGAAGTCTATTCAAGGGAGCCTCTAACTCGGAGGGCTGAGATTTGAAAAGTCAGCCCTGGACTACTGTTGCTCTCAGCGCAGATGTAATCGCCGCTGTTCAACTTAATCCATGTGTGTGCGAACCGCGATGCCTAGTTCTTCCCTCTGAAACCTAGGGATAGTATTCCCATCCGAGAAAGCAGAGCTACAGCAAATTACATTTTGTCCTTCGAATTAGAAAAGGATCCTTGAGTGGATCTCGTGATATTTCAGCCTTTAAACGTAACCGAGAGGCAGCAGTGAACAATGCCTCGGCGCAGCCACGACCATCCGCAGAGTTCGCCTCCCCTCGCCTCGCATCTGGATCCCCAGCCTCGCCTTCCTCTGCCGCGCTCGGGTGAGAGGCACCCTGCTACACGCCGAGGCTGAAAGCAAAGTTTCGAGAGAAAAAAGCTGCTGGCGCTAAAAAGAAATCATCGTAGTCTTTCTAGAGCTAGAGACAATAAGGTCGTTTAAAAATTCCTCCTGATGTACTTATATGCTGCCAACACCCCCACCCCCTCCCTACTGCTCTCCTCCCCCTGCTTTAAGGTTAAGGCTATGGAGTCAACAGTAAAGGAACAGTAAACTCCGACAAAGCTGCTCAAAAGACGTTACCAAAAACCCCGATGGGCTGAAAAGTGCCTTATTTGCCAGGTAGTTCAGCTGGACTGGATTCCCGTGTAAATCCACGCGTGCATTCGCACGGGCACACGCATCCGCGCCCACGTACAGCCGGTGACAGCCTGGCAGTGGGATTCGGCAACTATTTAAAAAATGCATTGTTTTTGTTGGTTTAATTCCGGCGCTACCAAACGTTTAAAACTCGTGGCGGCAATTCACAAACCTCGATTTCCCGAAAGGTGCGGCCATGAGCGGCCGGAGTCGAGGCAGAGCCAAATGTCGACGGGGAGAAACCCACCAGAAGTCTTGGGCAATGTCAGGCACCCGACCTACACATCCCCACCGTATACTTACACACACTTTCGGTTGCATATCTTTCTCCGCATCTCACACGGAGATCTCTGTTTCTCTACTTCTCCATCGTTTGTTTGTTTTGTGGTGTGGGGTTTTTTTGCCTTTTTTTTTTTGTGTGTGTGTGTGTGCTTTCCCTTGGCCATCAGCACACGTTGTGTATCCGGGGTCGTCTTCAAGCAGGCTGGGGGGAGATCCTGATAAAGAGCCGGTGGAGGCCCCTTGCACACTCACACACACATTAAAGCAGGGGACCTGAAAATGGATTTGCACGCACACAGGGGATTGCGATCAATAGCCACCAACATTTATGGCTTAGATTGTTAATGTGAAAGCTGGCCAAAATAATGAAAATAAAAAGTTAAAGGTGTCTGGTATCCATTACATGAAAAGTTATGCAATAATTTACTTACTGGGAGCTGGGCTATATGCCTGTGTGCTTGTGTGTCCGCGTGCATGTCGTGCATGTGTGTGCAGATCCAGATGTATATGTAGCTATCTCTCAAAAGCAAGGGAGTTTCTTTGTTAAATTTGTGGACTGTGTCACCCTCACTGGTGATCAAAGATGAACATGATTAAAGGGATGGATGTTTGTCTCACATTTCTTAAGATAAGGACGCCCAGAGATGCCCCGTTTTGCCAAATACATATACAGGCAGCTACAGAGAGTTGTGTGTATAGGCACACACACACAGAGACTATCAATCAAACCTGCTCCTTTTCACGTTGAGTAGCGTGCAATCTGCAATCTACCCTCTATAGTCAGTAGTATTTCAGTCTTGAAGCTGTCTGGCCAAAGGATAAACCTTATTAGAAAAGAAAGAGCAAAATAATATTCATAATACCTCGCTGTAGACCTATTCCCATTTATTGGAAATCATATACTTTCATTTTTGTAAACTTGTGTTAAAATATATGTGCTTGCAGGGAAGTGCTTAACCACATCGTTCCAGAAAGAAAATGTGTGTAACATTTAAAATACTCCTTTTATGTGATGTTTTGATTTCTTTTCATAGTATGATTATGTTTAAATACTGGTGCAATTCAGTCTGACCTCTTCCTTCTGCAATGAAGTAATGCACACATCATTTGCAGTCTTTTAAACGTTTCGTTGGGAAATGCAACAGCGATGTCCACCAGCAGTTGTACTGATAGGGAGAATTTGAAAATCTTCTGGAAAACCAAAGAGGTCATGTGCATTTTCACACTAGGATTGCCACATTATTAGAGTATTACTATTATTATTATTTGTTAAGTGCTAGACCATGTCTTCAGGTATTGACAAGCATTAAATAAACCTTTTGCTTTCATGATGCTGGGCAGAAATGTATATTTCAAATTAGAACTTGTTTTCTAACCCTATACCCTGCTTTTAGATGTTGTTGGGCATATTTTGCTCAAGGAGGACACAAGATAGAAAGCAGCTAGAGGCTATCACAAAGAGTCTAGTAACATAAATATAATAGGGTCAAAGAACAGTATAATAGGATCCTTCTGCTATTTTAAAGTCAGCCAAATGTGACTGTAGTACCTAAAATTTGCCTAAATTCTAGTATGACAACAAATCAGCGTGTATAACTAAATCTCCCAAATGTGCAGGACAAAGAAATGCCAACCATCATCTGGAAAAAAAAATATCATCATCTGGCTAATATTCTTATGCTTAAGAGTTTCAGGGTTGGTTTTTCCTTTTTTTAATTTTTTATTTTCTGTGGTTTTTTTAATTTATTTTCTTTTATTTTTGGAGGGGTGGGGGGAGTAAACAAAGCAGCAATGCAGAGTTCTTCTAAGTGCCTTTTAAGTTGTGCTTTTTCCATGGGGGCTGGGGTGTCACTTGCACACTAGAATTTTGTGCAATTTATAATCACCACAGACTAGGAGTATTTATTGAGTTTGATGCTCCTGGTAGTTTTAAAATACTTTTTAGCAGGAGTTTCTGGACACATACTACATGCCATGTTGTTTACTGACCCATAATCAAAATGCAGTGACCTTCTACCCTTTTTTTGCCCCTTGACCCATGCTGAATTCAATGCAGCCTTTATAAATTTGCAAATCCTTGGACGTAAAGGGGATTTGGTGAGGCTTTGTTCTGAAAGGATCCTAAAAGTTTGCATTTTTAATCAGACAAAGGTAAAGCAATAAACATTGGGAAATAAGATCTTCTCCTGCACATGGGTGATCACTCCTAATTTCTACACTGGGGACTACATCTTAAAAAACATACCCTGTGAACTGAAAAGCAGTTGGAAACGTAGGAGATCAGGAGGTTATGAATTGCACCAAATTAGCAATGTGGTACAAATCACTTTCATGACGTAAGGGATGGCCAGGCCACAATCTTCCGGCGCTCCTCATCTCCAAGGACTGTGTGGATCCTGGTGACCCGGGGAGAGGGGAGAGCAAGCGATTTGATCTGGAGCTACAGGCGCATTCCCTTATCTCCTTTGCCATCAGTCAGTTTAAAGGACACCGTAATTATGATGGTGATAAAACAATGGCCGCTTATGTGTGCTGAATAAATAAAGAATGTTTACAGCCCCAGAATGTTTCAATTCCAATTAAAAGCTATCAAACACCCCTCTCCTTCGCTCCCTCTCCCCCCACGACTCCCTATTTACCTTGTTGGTTGTAATATGGTCCTATGAAATAAACCGGCCTTCCAGTTTGCTATTAAGGCCACATTGAGAGGAAGGGGAGGAGGGGAAGGGGGTGTGAGGCAACATGCACTCACAGTCCCGCAATTACTTGGGTCGCCTGCATCCTTTTTTTTTTTTTTTTTTAAATTTTAAAATTTGTTTACTTTACAATTGGCAGAGGCGTGATGATGCAGGAGAAAAAGGCACTTAAGAATCCTATTCCCACCACCAGCTGAGGGAGCTGGGCTGAATTAATCTGGCACCCCTGGGCACTGGAGGAGGCTGGCCCCCCCCTGGGAGCGGGGTCTCCCCATCGCTCCTCTTCCCTCTGCAGCTGGGAGCCCTGGAAGCAGGAGCCTGAAAACGCATCCCTCTCACTAAGACACAAGGATCATTTCAAATATTAATTGTATCAGCAAATATCATCATAATCAAATTAAAGTAAGGTTTGGGGGGGAATTGTTTGTGTGGCTGAGTATGAAACACTGACTGGACTACAAAGAAACCAGAAAACAGGTTCTTCTCCCCTGCCTTGGGCACATGGCGGGAAAAATGAAAAGCAGTAGTTTTTGCGAGAAAGGGACACAATAAAAAGCTGTGATTCTCCATTCTACCCTGGGTAGCACGTTCCTCTCAGAGGTTGTTTCCCTTTAAACTTTACCCTTAATATTTTTACATGATGCTTTTTTTTTTTTTTTTTTGGTTTAAGCTCCAGACAGAAATAATTCCTGCTGCAGAATACACTGAGGTAGATTTTCTCCACGCTAGTCTACGTCTAGCTTATCTCAGCTGAGGGAACAGCTTTTCTACATTCAAGCTTCAAAATGTGTATTTCATTGAGTTGTCTGGGGTGAAATGTTTATATTCATTTTGTGGAAGCCAGTGAGGAACTGAGTGCATTTTCAGGACTGCTAGATAGACGCAGGCCCTTTTCCTTTTGAAAGTTTATACCTCCAACACCCTCAATTCTACTGGCAGAATTAGGATGGACTTAGAGGGTCCTAAACGAGACCATTCACTAAGGCGGGGGGCTACAGCTTGCAACAACGTGCTCGGCAACTTAATCTTATGCTAAAAAGAGCAGAGAGCAAAAAATAATGGAATACAAACTCTTCCGACATTTGTAGTCGCTTCCAAGGTGGACCGTGCATTTTAAAGCTGATGGGAACTCGTGTGTTTTGGAGCAAAAAGAAGAGAAGGTAAGTGTTCGTCCTTGTATCCGCCAGTTCGGGAAGAAACAATGAAAGAACAAAGGGAACCACTTCTCGGTGTGAACATCTCACGTTTTCCTCCTCCGTTTGGGTCTCGTGGCGGAGGGCTGGCGGGGGACTCGCTTAAACTTTACCTTTCGAGGGTATGCGGCGACGACGGGGTGCAGGGGACGGAGAGAAAGTTGCGGAGCGATTTAAACAACCCCCCGTTTACCGCCCGAGACCGCCGCAGGTGCCCGCTGCCAGCAGAAGTTGCTGATTTCATGGCTCTGAACTCACCGGAGAGTCCCCCCCACGGCGAGTCGCGGCCGGTGGGAGCGGGATCGGGGCCGTCCCGGGCGCCCCCGCCGTCCCCGCGCCGGGATCTTTGTGTGCGGGGTCTGCCCCGGGCCGCGGCGGGCGCCGGACCCGCGCTGCCGGGAAGGACGGATCTCCCTGGTAACCGGCGAGGTGGCGAGAGAGGAAGCGGAGGTTAGAAGGCGACCGGGGGTGGGGGGGGGAGGGAAGAGAGGGGGCCGGTGGGGGGGTGTAGGAAAAAAATCAGCAATTATTTGCAAATCAAATAAATTGCATCAAAGAGCAAAGAGCGGGTGGGGGTGGGGTTGTGTGCAAACAAACATTGCCGGCGCTCGGCTCCGCGGAGAGCTTGGGGCGGCGGGCGCGCAGCCTCGCCGCGAACCGTTACAAAGGGCGGCGGGGCAGGGCCGGGCCGCGTCCGCTCCGCTGGGAGCTCCGGCAGCCCGGCCCCGCTGCCCGGCCGGGACACACACACGCTCGGTGTTTACAGCCCGCGGCGGGCGGCAGCCCCAACTTGTTGTGGGGGAAGCGCAGGGCCCTGCGGGGCCGGGACGGGCCGTGTGGCCGCGGCGGGACCCGCCCGCCCGCCGAGGCACCGCCCGCCATTGGCGCGGGCGCGGGGGCTCTCGGCCGCTGACCTTTCACCCCCCCCCCCCGGCCGCCGCTTCCTTTGCCGCCCGACCACTTGCCTACCCACAGTTCCCCGCGCCGGCCGCGCTCGTGCCGCGCTCGAGCCTCTCGTTGCCGCCCCCCTCCCCCTCTCCTCTGCCTTTCCCCCCTTCCCCCGCCCGGGACAACCCGAGAGTGGCGGTGCCTCGGGGAGCGCCCAGCGCCGGGGCGGGGCGAGAGGGGGGGTTGGAGTGTCCCTGTGGCGGCGGCGGTAACGGCCGGTGGGGGCGGGAAAGAAGCTGAGGCGGGCCCGGCCGCGTTTGAACGGGCCGCGGGGCGCGAGGCGGCCGGGAGAGCCCGCGGGGCGCATTGGAACTCCGGCTGAACCCCGCACAGGGTGGCGGGGCCCCTGCGGGGGAATCCCCTCAGCGACCCTCATCTGCAAGGGGGTACCGAGACCCGCGGGGCGCCCGTGGGAGCGGGAAGGAGGGAAAGGGTCCCGGGGGTCCCAGTGGCTGAGGGCTGGCTCGGGGGGTGCGGGGAAGACAGCACCTTATCGGCTGGGGGGCGTGAGGTCCCTACCTGCCCGGGTTTGGAGGGAAGGCGGCACAAGGAATAGGATTTGCCTGTTGAATATTGCTCGTAGACGTTAATCTCGTGCTTTAAAGTACCTTGTCAGTGGCTTTAAGGAAATCAAATGTGACATTAATCAAATCACACAAATGTAAACATTTATAAGTTAAATCCTAATATTATGCAATTATTTAAATCAAGCCATGTTTTTTCCTCAGTGTCATGTTGTAGCTCCCGCTCTCTTCCTCACATGCTTTGAGTTTTCCGCTGGATCCGGGTGTCTCGTTTTCCGCTATGCAGTGTTTTTAACATGGCAGCCAGAAGCACGCCATTCTGTTGGGCTTCGGATCACGGGCAGCAAAGTAGGCAGCGTTCTAGTTTAAATATCACTCGGTCTCCAAACTAAGCCCATTAAGATTAAAAAGCAGGACACTTTGCATAAATTTGAGGATGAAATCCTCAAAATAATACCTTGCTTGGGTACTATTTTTTTAATTTTTTTTATTCCCATGAACCCCTGAAGCGTGTGATCCCACGTGGAAACTCAAGAACGAGGCTCTGGTGACTGAAACATGGAGAGGTGCCTTTGCAGCCTCAGCAGGATTTTTAGGTGAAGTGACATGTGAAAGACCCACTAATTGCGAGAAAGGGACGAGAAAGGGAAGGAAGGTGGGAGTGTGATGGCCAGTGCCGGGGCTCAGTGGGTCTGAGGGCCACGGGGAGGCTCAGGGAGGCTCACAGCAGGTCGAAGGAGCTCAGGCGGAAGGGGGTGAGGGAGCGGGGCAGGAGGGCTCACACACCCAGCTCAGGGCGGCTCGGGAGGGCTGCGGTGAGCAGGCAGGCGTCGAGGGCAGGCTGCAGGCATGCCATGAGGCAGAGTTTAGGGAAAGGCAACGATGGTCAGAGACCCTGCGAAGCGGGCGGTGCCGCGGGCAGGTGGCCTCTACCCGTCTCCATCCTACCTCCCGATCTTCCCATTCCCCTCTCCCGGCGGCTTCTGCGGCGGGGAGAAGGGGATTTGGGGGTCAGGGAGGAGAACAATGCTGAGCCGTCTTTTGTGTGCAGCACCGTCCCCTGAAGGGAAGAAGCAAGCACTGCAGCGCCCGGGTTGGGGCGCGTCTGTAGTGCTGCCTCCTCTCCTGCTGGTAGTGCTCATGGCCTGCGAGGGGACGGGCGGGCGCGGGGCCGGTGGCAGGAGGTCGGGGGCAGCCGGCGGAGGGCTGAGGGTTCCCATAGGCCGGCCTGCCCGCACCGCCGACCCCGGGATAGGCTCGGGAGCGGGGCTGGCGGCGGGCCAGCCGAGCAGCCCCACTCGCCCTCCAGCACGCTTGGCGCCGGGGGCGGGAGAGTTTGGGGGTGAGCGGCTGAGAGAAAGTAAATCCGTGGGTGCCCTCGGCAGCGCGGCGCGGAACTGGCAGTGAGCGGGGTGGGAGCCCCGGATTTCAAGGGTGAGCGAGGGTCTCCCGTCAGCGGGGCGGGCTCCGGGCAGGCTGCCGTAGGTAACGTGGAGGGGCCGCGTCGGCCAGGCAGCGAGCGGGGAGGGAGCCCCCGCGCCCCCCGGCAGAGCAGCGTGCGAGGCCGCAGGAAGCGGCGGGAGCGGGGCCAGGCGGCGGCGGGGCCAGAGGAAGCGCAGCCGGGGCTCCCTCTGCTCCCGGCGCTCCCCATTGTTCCCCGTCCGTCTCCTTCGCGCCGCTTTCCGCCCCGGCCGGAGCGAGGGAAGGAGAGAAGAGCTCCCGCCGAGTGGCTCTGCTCTGCTCGCCCCGCCGCGGGGCCCCCCGCAAGCTGGTGTGCTCGCATGCAGCAGCTCGGGGGGTTCCGGCAAGAAAACGGGTACATAAGTAGAGAGGAGTCTTTAGAAGTGCCATCCACTGAGGGAGCTCCTCTGAGGCTGTAGCTCACGTGTTACTTGAAAGGTAAAAAAACCCCTACTACCGCAGTGGATTTGTACATAAAGTAACATCTGTTTGTGGGTGGATTTTAGAACAGGACTTCTTAAAGAAATCGTGAGAAACGGCTCCGAACCATTGGATTTGGAATAATAAATGTAGCCAAAGAGAATTTTGGAAGGAACTCATCTTAATGGTCTGTTTATAAAAATGAAAATTAACCTTATCCTGCTTTTCATGTAAGCACCATGATGTCTGGATTTTTTTTCCCCAAATGATTGTTTTATGTTGGTTTGAGATGTTTAAAGATTTGTTTTCTAGGAAAAGTGTTTGTTGTTCCTTTTTTTTTTTTTTCCTGAAAATAATTAGAAATTAACTTGGTTTTGTACACCACTTCAGATCTGAACTTTCTCATGTATTTACATAGAGGAAGAGTTGACTAACTTGATTTTCAAGAAGATTTCCAACAAGTGCCCTTGATCTTTTAAGGGAAAAAATATGTCTTTGCACGTTGTTTCTGGAAGATTTAATTAAAACGGGTAGGGGCTCATATTTGGGTGATATCCTCATATTTGTGATGAGGAAAGAATTTATAGAGAACTAATTATTTTAAGAAAATCCTTTTTAGGAAAACTGTGATTATTTTTAGCAAGTTATCTCCGAGTGTGTGAGAATTTATTTAAAAAAGCAATTAGACGTGATATATCGATTTTTTTCTTTTTTTTTTTTAATTAAGTATATTGCCAGGAAATTAAAGTTTTGCATAGATCGTGAGCAGCAAGTAAAAGAAGTTAAAGGATAATGTTTATGGGTATCACCTAGCTGAAAATAATTCTGAAGTGACTTTCCTCCTCCCCCGCACACTTGGGAAGTTGCATGCTCGCAGTCATTGTTTAAGATAATACAGTTTGGGACTTCTCTTTCACTCTTTGTAAACTTGCAGGCTTTTGTGGGACTCCTCCAAATAAAAACTTGATTCAGTTTAGTTGGTAAAAAACATCCATGTTATTCAAAATCTGAAGATGCAAGTAATATTTAATAGGAAGACACCATGCTGGTAATGTCTAAAGCATTAACTTTAAGATGGAGGAAAGAAAGATTTTTGTTTTATTTTGTTTTACTTCTCTTACTTGAGTATACCAGAGATGCATTTACTCTTGATTGTTGCTTGGCAATTTTCAAAAGGTAACTACAAATTTAGAAAGCATCATTCAAAAGGACATTTAATGCTCTTGTATTTACTAAAACAATATATTGCCATTTGAAAACTATCTTATTGAAAGGGAAGACAAAAAAAATAGTCAAGGAGAGACCGTTTGTTGCCATTCTTCATTGCTCTTTATTTTGTATTTGTGTGGAATGTGTTGACATATTTTGTATATTAGTTTTTTTTCACAAAGCAGCATTGTTGTTACTTTTAATTGGGAAGTACCACGATATAAAAATTACCCACATTCCCGACTCTGAAGTACCATAGTAAGATTGACAAAAAGTGATCCGAGGCTTGCGCGCTTAATTCGCCTGGAATGTTAAGCTTCCCAGATACACCCTATGTGGTCAAGTTGGACTTTCGCTCTTAGACAGTTTTTAATGGTCAAAATCGTACCTAAAGGAAATCTATCTATGTATAAACACGTGGAATTGAAATTAGATGGTAACTAGCAGTGGGAATGGAGCTCACTGATCGAAAGACTTTTTTTTTTTTATTGCATTTGGCAACCTCTTTCTTTCAGAGACACAATACAATTAATTAACATATTCTGGGGCGTGTTTTTGAGATGGGGAAGTGGTGGCCCCTTGTTGAGAAAAAAACACTTTAAATAAAAAAGTAACATTGTTTTGTCCAAATGGTACTGGGAAAAGCAGAGTAGTATTGCTTATACAGCCCACGGATGCGGTTGATTTACTCCAATTTGTGTTAGCATATAACAAACCAGCTTTTCGTTTCCCACGCCTGTATTAGATATATGTGTTTTGTTTATACAAATGCATCTAAAATAGGTCTGTATTTAAGATATTTGATGGGAAATTCAGCATGTCGTTTCTCGTATTTAATATGTAGTACAGATACCATTCCTAAATTGAAATCAAATAAATGTGACCTGTGACACAACACAGTATCACACTGCTGATTGTAACATAACAAACATGAAAAAAGGCTATTCATTTATATGGAATGTTAATTTAGCAAATCCTACATTGAGATATGCCTATAGAAGAAAAGTAATCTGAGGCTTGGTTTTGGAATGATGCTGTGTAAATGTATTTCATAAAAATCCAATGAATTAATACATACTTCATAAAAATCCAAACTTTGAAATTAAGTATTCTTCTTTAAAGAAAAGCCCTGCATTACATTTAAGTCACATATAATCTAAATTCCACAGTTTACTAACCCAGCTTTTCAGGGCTTAATAAAGCATTAATATTCAATATGGTTTGCTAGAAGTTTATTTCAGGTTCTTTTGTATCATACTGTAATTATCATTGCTTTGACTTGACTCACATAAAAATGTGGTTAACATTTAAATGCCTTTTTAATGTAGAGAATTATAAATTAACCGTCACATTTAAATCTTTAACTTCTATCACTTAGGGAATGTTAAATCTTTAAAAGGAAATAATACCCTGTGCTAGGATTCCTTTATTTAGAATTTTGGTTTGAGATTGTTCATTCAAAGAATATCCCTTGTTTCATGTTTACTGTAAACCTCAGTCTGAAATTAACATTTAAATGTCAACATTAGCAACAGAAGCAGTACTTGAAAACCACCAGTTTTATCCATTGCTGCTAGTTAAGTGGAATTTACCGAAGTCTCCAAAGGTGATAATACAATCAAAAGCAAGAAAATTAATATAATAGTTGGCGGAATTACTTCCCCCTTTCTTTGCAGTCTAAAGAATTACAAAATTTGTAATAACATTCACACAGAAGAAAATAGCACAATATACGAAGAGGCATGGTGTCCAGGAGATGCACCGACATGACCTTTGATGCTGCTACCTGTACTTGCATAACCTGTAAATATATAGCATGCAAACTCCTGATCGAGAAGTGACTTCTTGGGAAATGTTGAAACTTTTAAATTATTCAGTACATTGCATTTGGATAGGTGTTACATACAGATTTGAGCAGTATATTAAAGAACAGGAGAAAAAAGAAAACTTGACTCTTTCTTAGTATAATTTAAGAGTAAACATGTAAAGATACATTAACATTTTTAATATGGGTTCTGTAGACATGGTATATCCTTCATAACTGAACATGGATAGAAATAATTTGTTGAATCTAAGGCAAACTGCCATTTAAAATACACTGTGCAAAGGTCAACACACAGGAGTCGCATTTTATTTTGTGTAAAGTGACCATTTTGCTGCTGCCTTCCCAGAAATGAAGCCAATACCCACGATTAGAAGGTATTTCAGTGAAGACTGTTCATGACTTAAACCCACATAAACAAAAGGCAGACAAACAAATGTATTTTAAATGAATAATCAGGAGAGGTATTATTCTGCCTATTGAGTATCACTAAGTTATTGTGATTTTCTTGGTTTTAGTTGTATCTGTTTAGCTGCAGCATGCATCCTTTTGCACGTAGGTAAAGATCAAAGCTTTCTCCACAAAGACCCAATCTGAAAATGGAGTAAAAAGTGTTATGAAAATTTCCTTTCTGGGAAGAAATCAGTTTCCCCACTCTACAGCTCCAAGTCCTGCTATCAATTCATGTTTTCTAATAGAGTATGCATTTTATATAAAGTCTATGCTTTTTCTGTTATTCCTGGAAGACTCTTCTGATGATTATACACAACTGGTAATGCGGTTTGGTAAATGAAAGACGACTTACTGTTCAATGCTTTGTTTTATTCACTAAACTTAGAATATGTTTTTGCACGTTTTAGGAAAAAAGTGAAATTTAAAGCAAGTATTCACAAATTTTAGCATTATTGTTGGAACTGATTAATTGGCACTGAAAATTTAAGGTGAATACCTCTTTATTTTTGTTAAGCTAAAGTACCATGCGTTACTGTATGTTAACATTTTATTGAGGAATTCCTTAAACTTCTAAAAACATTTTGCATTTGGAGAATGTAATATTTCTGTTATGCGTTCTCTATTTGAAAAAGTATCTAAAATCTAAAAATAATGAAAACACATAATCTTCTTGTACATTTCTTATAATCTAACTTGTTTAGCTTCCAGATTTTGTGGGTTCCTTTTAAGAGAATTGGATTGTCTCCTTGCATTTAGATTAACAATGAAATTATTCATTCTTACTCACTGAATTGTATTCTTCTCTAATTATTTTAATCTCTTATATATCACTATAAGAAGGACAGGCTTCTTTTTTTAAAAAAAGAAAATTGGCCTTCTGTGTCATGTCAGTGCTTATTAAATACTACAATCGTAAGAACATATAAGCTACAAGATTTTATGTTCTGATTCCATAGCTGTTAAAGGCTTAGTGTTTGCAGTATTTATTTAGTGGTAATGCATTTCTTTTCCTATTTTGCATTTCAAAGGTCTTCTCAAAATGATTGTTTTACAGAACTATCAAGAAGTTATCTAAATTTTCCCATCAAATATTACACAATACCATAAGGTGGTAGGGAGTTTCTTTCAGTCCATGTACATTCTTTCTATAGAAAGAATTAAACAGTAATCCATAAAAAATACAACAAATGCTTAATTAAATAATTGAATAGGCTTGACTGAATTTTGACCATAGCAAAATCTCAGGCTGTTCAGCACTGAGCTGGTGTGTTACATGGTCTGAGTTTCAAATATTTTTAATTTGAAAACTATACAGTAGGTTTTTCATTAATTTACTCTTGTTGCCATTGTGAGGCTTTAATCAAGTTGTTGCAAAGTGATAAATTTTTTCTTTGGTGATGTTTCTTTATAAAACTAAAAATTGAGCCTTACAGCAGCTAAAATTAAAAAAAAAAAAAAAAAGAAAGACCCAAGAATTGTATTGGTTGCTTTTCAAAGAGGAAGCTGCAGGAAGACCTTCTCAAT
>VZTO01006351.1:1524-40293 GCA_013400615.1 Syrrhaptes paradoxus
AATGGTTAGTGGATTGCCATATGAAGCTAATCTAAAATGTGATGATGCTTTGTGAAGTAAGTAATGAAAACAAAGATGCTACTGATGGACTGACCATGCCTCAGCTGCTGCAAGCTCTCTAGAATTTATATTGTTGTTTGACACTGATAGCTACACTGTTTCCCTTTAGCTTCTCCAGGTATATGCTTAATAATATATACATAAAATGGTTTACCTATCTTAAAATATCTGAGTATTTATGCTGCATATAATGGCATTAGGTTTACAGTCTATCTCTTTGTTGCTCAGCCTGATGTTTTCTCACTTGCTGCGGATCTCAGATTAGCTCTTCAATTACACATTTCAGGGAATTGGGGTTTATCTTTGAATGTGACTCAGCAATAACCTTGTCAGAACAGCTGGAGCGTGTCTCTTACCTGCTTTGTGGGATGTACTGGAGACCTTTTTCATAAAATGAGAATTTGTTAAATTGTGACTCCAATACAGTAAAAATCACCACATAGAACTGACTTTGGAAGTGGTATTATTTTACAAATTGTTGATTGCTTAATGCTATATTTTGTTTTGGAAGCCTTTAGAAAAGACTTGGTCATCTGAAGTCAGTGAGAACTTTGTCTTGAACTTCTTTTCAATTTTGTATAATTTTATTTAATACAAAGTTAAGAAGAGCTGAATTGAGAACATTTCACAAGGAAATGTTATAATTTTTCATTAGTTGTTTTGACGTTGTTTGACAACAGTTTTCCCTTCACCAGTGAAATTTCAGCACAGTTGACACAAGAGGCTGCTTGTACTTATCCAGCAGCTAAATCCTGGATTGTTATGGCTTTTAAAGCCAGGCTTGAATGGCTTCACTGCCATTCATACCTGAGCTTCCTGCAATTAAGTCCACACTTTTTCATTTGAACAAGAGATTTAATGGTGTCACTGGCAACTATCAGACAGATCTGTTAATAACACATTCTCAGCATTTCCTGTAGCCTACTATAGGTATCAGAAATGGACTTGTATTGAATTGTGAATCTCTTTTAGTTATACTTTGATAGCTCCACAGAAATGTCTCTGAGTGTAGGTGAAGGCAGGATCAAGAATTTACCAGCAGAAACTCTGTCCTGCTGAAAACCTGTCTTTTGTGTATTTTTGTAGCTTTTCGTTTCCCTTCTGTGAGAAGATTTATTCTCATGGGTAGTAGATTATTGCCAACAATAAATGCCACTGAACTGTTGCATATATTTGAATTCAGTTTGGCCAAGATAAGTTTTGTACCTGCCACTGTCATCTCTCTGCAAAAGGGGAATAAAGTAACTTCTGCCTTCCATCATTACCACCAGCACTCATACTGGTATTAGCATTATCATCACTGTAGCTTTCTGCAAGTTCAGGTTCAAATCTAAATTATTTTCTAAAGCAGTAATGCAAATTGGACCAAGCTCTACTGCAAAACCAGGGAATGCAAGATATCTAGTCTTAGTAGGCTGTTCCTCTCCTTTTGTGGATTCAGAGTCTGTAAATAAGCCAAGAACAATTTCTGTGGTGGAAGAGGGCATGGTAAGCACAGCAAAGACAAACTGACAACATGTAAATAATTTTAGGAAAGTGGTACTAATTCACAAAACCCAATGATGAATTAAAAAATAATCAGTTCACACATTATACTTTTTAAACTTAGCATTTTTAAAGTCAAGTCTTATATGATTTGTGAAGGTTTGGGTTAGAATATTATTTGCATTTTCAGCAGGTCATACTAACTTTCTAGTTAGGGGTAGAAGTGTGCTTAAGCAAATATTTTTAGGTGAATTAGCAGCTTTCAATACATGTGTGAGGGGCAACAAAGATATGGCTGCTAAACATGGACTACAGGAAACTTTTCCATTCATGTTTAGATTGGAAAACCTAAACACAGTTAAAGGTTTTTTTTCATAATTTTTATCAGCAATTTTTTTCTACCTCATTCTCCACTGTGGTGGTTTTTTATTTTTTTTATTATATGAGCATGAATCTGTGAGTGCAAATAAGGAGTAACAAAGTAGAAAGCCAAGCTTTATGTCAACTCTTAATTGGAAGCAGTGGAGTTAACTGCAAAAATCTCCACTAAGCTGGAACAGAGATAATACAATAAAAAAATACTGCCCATTTTGGTGCTAAGGATGAATATATGAAGATTTATTTGGGAGCAATGTCACTGAGTGAAGTTTAAAAATATTACATATTACCAGGTATAATTCTCATACCTATAGATGTCAGTTGTTTCTATTTTGGATCTTCAGCAAAGACATGCTATGTTATTAACTATTTGCTTAAATATTTTAGAATGGAAAAAATGTTCAAGTACATTTTATTTATATGCTCCTTGTTTTACAGAACAAAGGCTTAAGTCTGACATCAGAGTACATCAAGGAATGTCTCTGATGCCACTAAAACATGTAGTTTAATGTCATCGCAAGGCAGACTAAGAGAAGTAGAGGGCATATATTAGTAGAAGTAGCTATAAGAAACATCCAAAATGATAGAACACCTTAAAGGTAATTGCAAGGGAAATGAATTCATGTCAGAAGTAAAATACTTAAAACATTCCCTGGTGTGAAAGTCCTCTTTAGTTGTAACAGTGCTAGCAAGTGCTTCTGTAGTACTTTCATATACTGTATATTTTCTACCATCAGATAAGATAAATGGAAATGTCTTTTTGTTCACTGATGGTATTGTCCCTTCTGACTGAAACATTTTATTCAAGCCTTAAATTTTAACCCTGCTGACATGAAATCATAGTTTTCTGTCATCATGTCAGTGACCCACATTAATGTTATAAAAGTGTTGTAGAACAGCAGCACCTGAGTTCTAGTTTTTGTAAAATAAACCTTTGTGGAAATTGGGCCAACAGCATAAATTTAGCACAGACCTTACAGCTAATGCTATATCTGAAAAGTGCTTATCTTGAAAGCATACTGCATGCCACAGACAAGCCATGCAATACTTGGAAGGATTCATTTTTTAGGTAACCCGCTTGTAGTACAGCAGCATGATGTGAAAGGATGCTCTGGGGAAATTTATTTACATTTTAAAATAACTCATCTTTAACAATTTAAGTGACACGCTTTATGGAGTTATATTATATTTACGCATAAAGAAAATTATCCAGGCCCTCATATATTTGGCAAATTATGAAGATGATTTTGCTTCCTTTGGCCTTGTGTAGTAGATCTTATACAAGTACACACTTCAATGAAGCCCAGAGTTGTTACTCAAATGAATCAGATACTTCAAATGCAGACAAGATTGGAAAGGTCATAAAGACCTAATTCTACACTTTTCTTCAAGCACAGTCTGTTAAGGTTCAAATTCCTAATTTCTGTTCCCTTTTTCCCCTGTGTCTTATAGGAAACCATACCTTCTGCACACTAAAGTGCATGTTCATGGGAATGACAACTGCAGTGACATTTTAAAAATCCCACATGAAGTAAGAGTTTATTATGTGCTCCTTATTCACCTATGTGTTAGTATGAACCAGTTAGCTTACAGAAAAAATGTGTTTTGTATTTAGCTTCCTCATTTACTCTTAGTTAGAAAGGCTTCTCTACTGCTGAAACAATCAGCTTGTGGTGGTATAATTTGCAATTCAGGTGACATTCTTGCAGAAATGCTGCATTTCTACAGTGCCTAGTGTATCTATTTAGCACAGTATTGATAGTGAAGTTCTGACAACTTAAGAATGAAATAAGTATGACAAACGAATATCTTTCTGTTTGCTTTCTTACTCCAAGTGTAATGTTTCCTCATCACAGGAGTCAGCAATAGATGCATGTGGAATTAATCTACTGGGAATAGCAAATGTATTCACACTCACAGCAACAGAGGAACGGCAAAATGACAACTCCCTTACATATTTTCTGTTTTAGATTCTGAATTTTGTTAGCATGTGTCCTGAGCTGGAACTTGGCCTGTGAATTTTCTAATGGAGCAAACGGCATACATGCCTCTCCATTTTCCTGCGCCAGTCATTATTCTATCAGCAGCTGACTTTGTTCACTTTTTGAATGGCTGGACAAAATTTGCATAAATAGTCTGTACCCTGAGAGAAAAATAATGAGAATCTTAATGTGAAAGGGTTAGGAAAACCAGACCAGTCTTTGGCTGGTGCAAATTCATGGAGCAACACTGCTGTCCATGGGCACAATTATCACAGAATCACAGAATCACAGAATGTTAGGGATTGGAAGGGACCTCAAAAGATCATCTAGTCCAATCCCCCTGCCGGAGCAGGAACACCTAGATCAGATCGCACAGGAACGCATCCAGGCGGGCTTTGAATGTCTCCAGAGAAGGAGACTCCACAACCTCTCTGGGCAGCCTGTTCCAGTGCTCTGTCACCCTCACTGTAAAGAAGTTTTTTCTCATGTTCAAGTGGAACCTCCTGTGTTCCAGCTTGAACCCATTGCCCCTTGTCCTATCACTGGATGTCACAGAGAAGAGCCAATGAGGAGAGGTGCTCTGCTGGATCTCATATTCACAGACAAGGAAGGGTTTATTGGAGATGCAAAGGCTGAAGGCAGCCTTGACTACAGTGACCATGAGATGTTGGAGTTCAGGATTCTGAGAGGAGGGAGCATGACAAAAAGCAAGATCACAACCCAAGACTTCAGAGAGCAAACTTTGGCCTCTTTAAGGGCCTGCTTGGAAGAGTCCCATGGGACAAAACCCTGGAGGGAAGAAGGGCCCAAGAAAGTTGGTTTGTATTCAAAGCTAACCTCCTTCAGGAACTGTCAGGGTGACTGAGCACTGGAACAGGTTGCCCTGTAAGACTGAATGTCTCCATTCTTGAAGATATTAAAAAGTTATCTAGACACGGTCTAGGTGCCACTGCTTAAGCAGTGTGGCTAGACAAGATGACCTCCAGAGGTCCTTTCTAACCTCAACCTTTCTGTGGTTCTGCAATTCTGAGATTCTGTGAACCAATACATAAAGATTAAGAAATAGTTTACTTGACCTACATTCTAAAATATATGTTAAAAGGTGTACAAGATAGTAAATTTACTAAGACAAATATTGGTCTTATTTAGACTGATCACACTGTTCCTTTCCAACCTATGCTATAATCCTATATTTGGTATTTGGGTAGTTTTATGCTAAGAATTAGTAACTATTTCTAAAAGACAAAAATGTATCCATAATGTGTAACATCTAGACAAAGCGATCTATTCTGTTTTTAACACAAGCTATCCTCCAAATGAAACTGAGGCAGGGAGATAATCAGAAGGTAGAAGTACAGCTGTGTTTGTTATATGGCTAATCAAAGAAATAAATTGTTTGCTTTAATTCTCATCCTATTGTTCTTCAAAGAATTAACCTGGGCAGCTGACAGTCTAAGCATTTACCTTGTGAATACTAAAATCAAGGAAAAAGAGAAATGTAAAAATTACCATAGCACAACTACAATGGCCCCTAAAAAATGGAGTAACCTAAATGTAACCTAAATAATTTATTTCCTCAATAGAGGTTTCAAGGTTGAAACAAAAAGGTTTACAGTTTGGCAGATTTATCAGTGATCTTCATTATCAGTGCATGGTCAAGATTTATCACGTGTTTAAAAATTCACCTCTAGATTATACAAAGCTTCTCTTCCTGGTGAAAGTAATTCCAGAAACTTGATGCTAGTAGGAATGAATACCTGTGTCCCACTTCTAAACGGTGGACATATGAATGGATACTGATAAAGCCAATTTGAACTCTTCTGCTAATACTTTCCAAGGCATTATGTTTTTATTATTCAAACTGGAACTGTTTGGTCTCCTAGCTACAAGGCTCTATTATTTTGTTCATATCTGTGTGTTTCTGTATGTGTATAAATATATAAGTAAACCATAGAAAAAACTAGGACTAACTGTTCCAAGGACTAAATGTTCCAAAACTCCTTGGCGGTCAGTAGACAAGAATTTGTGTGCTTCTTTTGTTTGTTTGCTTGTTTGTTTTTTAAATTATTTTGTTAAAAGAAAGTAGATGTTTAAAAATGAACAATTTCACTTACTGGAGAATATGATCCCATTTCCTAGGTGTGGCAGAGAAACACATAGATCTCTGTAAAACCTATTTTGGAGCACTCAGGCACAGGTGTAAAATGGTCTGTATACCAGTGGCTCTCTGAAAGGTATAGAACTGAACATCCAGAAGGAAATTAAGGCCCTGATGCCAACAGACTAGCAAGATTTTGAGCAGAAGCAGATCTGTCATCGTCATGCACTCTGTTCTGTCAACTATATTGGTTTTGCATTTTTCTCCTCAAATATGTATCTGAATTTTTTTCCACGAAGGCAATAGATGTTTAAGCCAGTATCTGCCACAAAAGAAGACAATATTGAATACTCAGTGTAAGAGTTGTAGTAAGGGCATTTGTCCATCTTAAGCTCCTGGCCACAATATACCTGTCAGGGTGCTGAGGACACTACTAGACCTTACTGGCCCTGACAAGTACACACCACTGTAAACAAAATTTGCAGGGTTTTGAGTGACTACAAGGGAAGTTCTGGCTCTTTAACTGTTCCATAGCTGTTTTGGTGTGCCAGTGACCATCCATAAGAGGATGAAGAAAGTAGGGTCTGACAGGGGAGTGAATGACTGCAGATTTGGGCTCTCTCTGAGGTCTGCAACTGAAAAAAAGGTTAAGAGCAAGGCCTGAGGACATTACCCATGTGCTTGCTGTTCATAGTGCAGACTATGCCCATGGCTGACCTCAGAGTATTATACACATCATCAGTATAAGCTCCTAATTTATGTTACACTAAAATGTTTCTCTCCCACAAACCTGAAGTTCTCAGTTTCTACACCCAAGGGGTCAGCTCCCTGTCCCAGGGCAGTCACTCCCAGGGCAGCAGCAGGGGTGGCTGGGACTGAGCTGCAGCAGGGCCAGGGCAGCTCCTCCAGCTGCTGGTTGCTGCTCTGGGGCAGGACTTGGAGCAAGTGCTGCATCATCTCTTCCCATTCACCTTCTCTTCACCCTTGTGTGTCCCCTCAGACTCTGTTTCTCACCTGTGTGCACAGTGACACCAGATGCTCCTCCACTGCAATAGGCCAAGAGGAGTTCCTGAGGGTAGCTCCTGAGGGTGGCTCCTGAAAGGCCCCAACCACTTCTCTCTCAGCTCTGTGGTTGGAAGTCACTCATCACGCTTTGAAACCTCTAAGGGGCTAAATACACAGTAGAAAAAGATCAGTTTTCATGCTTTTGTCTTTGAGTTAACTATTTATTTGTCAGGGATGAAATTGTGACTTCTCAGTACCCTCCACCTCCATTAACATGCTTCCAAGAGAAGCAGAGCTTGAAAAATACGTTGAACATTTTTCGCTGCACCATAAAATGTCTTAGCTCCCATTTAATTTTATCCATGATTATTTACAATAAAATGACTTTCATCTGCATATAAATCCTTACCTGGTACATTCTTTTTTCAAAATTGTGATATTAATCCTTAGTTATTACTAATTAGAAATGGCACAAACAGCACAGTCATTTCCTTAACTCTGGCCGACAGCTGGGCTTTAATAGACTACAAAGCATGACTTCAGTTTCTGGAATTTATTTTTCTCCTGCATTAACAAGGTGAAAAAAGAGGAGAAATATTTCTGAGTGTCATTTTTAACTGTAAAGAGACAATGTTTGGTTATAACTATAATGGATTGAAACTCATGGTGTGTTCTTAAATAACGCAGACAGGCAGAGCAGCTAGTTTTATATTCACAATTATTCTTTTTAAAAAATTTCTCTTACCCTCCCTTAGGTATCAGTTTACTTGTCTGTTACAAATAACATTGGTCCCTCTCTGCTCTGTTTGTGGGACCCACAGATTATATCACGTACTTTCCCTGCAGTGACAAGTGATCAGACAGAATGTTTACATTTAACTGTGCAAGATCTTGGTAATTGCTCGGCTCAGGAAGAGAATGATCTTTCCCTGGATTGGTGCATCCTCTTCATGTGCTCACTGACCATGCTTCTTTAACTTCTTTTAGCCACCTGCCAGTGGCTGTATGTATTCTATGTATTGGTTACATAGAAGGCATATGAATAACGTTGAGTACTAGGGATAAAAGGGCTTTCAGCTTCTAATAGTAAGCAGAAGAGTGAGAAATGCTGATAACACTGAAAATGATCAAAATCTTTATGTTTTGTTCATATTACACAACGATATTATTTTTTCTGAACAATTTTATTATTACTTTAGATGATCTGCACCATGTAATCTGTTAGCCCATGGGGTAAAAATGTGACTGGTTTCCCAGCTGATATTGCCCTACTCTCACGTGCGCCATAGATCCTGCTCCAAAAAAATAGAAGAATTAAAGAATTACAACCCTCTTCTCTGTCCAAGATTTTACAGAGACTGCTTTGGAAATTTGAGAACACTATGTACTTCTGAATTAAAGAAATGCTTTATAATTGGATTTGGAGTTTTGCTAATATAATCAGAACAAAGGATACAAAATTGTACAAAATTGAAAACCTGTCATTTAGAGATATATGAATTTACAATGCAAATGTAAGAAATATGGCCCAATGACTATGAAAAAGTTCAAATGAAAGAATTATAATGGAATCTTTTAGAAAGGAGTTTGTTATTGATATCTTCTTAAACATTTACAGAAGTGTGGAAGGAAAGGAAAAGGAGGGATTGCATACAGACTAAACCATAAATTAATAATGAAGTAGGCCCGATGCATAGCACTTAGGAAAACTAAGAAAACACAGTAGAAAAGGAAACATAGGATTGAAGTTTGATGAATGACCAAGACATAGGAAATTGCTATGGCAACTTGTATTTCTTTTAGACAAAGAAACTTAATCTTTTAGAGCAGTTTTTAATAACTTTCCTAATTCATTAATTCTTAATTAAGTTAATAATTTCTATTATTTCTATATTTCTATAATATTTGTTCAATAAGCAGGGATTCATATCTAAGGATAGACAAAAAAAGTCTTTGCCTCCAACTCCTTGAGTGACCTTGAATAATTTGCCTTTCTTGAATTTAAGCTTTTGATTCCTAATGTGTAAAAAGGCACATCTTTATCTCAGTGATACGGTAAAGATGTTATTGTTGGTGATTTGTTGAAATGCTAAAATCATGGGATATATGTGCCAATACAACTCACTCTGTGGATGGATAGATACTATTTGTGTATTTATAAAAACTGAAGGTTAATTTATATGGTATTCCTTTTCTTCCCATTCTTTAATCAGCTTTGTTTTTACATTCTTGGAAAAGTAATCCCTATAATAAAACCCCAGCTTTCTTCTACTTTAGTCCTTGTGCAGACTACCATTTGTACAAGTCAATGGTATAGCAGTATTACCCAAATATTTCATCCTCCCAACACTCCTCATTCTATTTTGTATGTTTTGAATTGTGTTTTTGTACGTTCTGATATGTATGCTGCAGATTGAGAGTTTCTGAGAACAGAGACTAGCTTCCTAGTTCTCTGTCTATTCAAAACCTACTGTAAGGACCTAGTATTTGAGCAAGGCATAGACACTCATGCAGTAATGATTAGTTACTTAATGTAACAGCATTTCGTAGTAACACATATTTATGTGTGTTTTGTACTTTTTGGCTCAATTTTTGGCTCTTTAAAATGGGAATAAAAATATTTACTTACACCTTGGATGAGGTTTTTGAAATTAAATTTGTCGTGGTAGTTTTTGACTCTGATAAGCATCAAGTGTTATGAGAGGAAGGTAGAATCAGGGGGACTACTCCTACACATAAAATTCCTTCTCAGTATACGCAATTTCCATTTTTTTGCAAACTAGGAATGAGCCTGGCACTTTTAACCAATTGCTACTGAGACAAAAATTTGGAAAAGTTTTTTTTTCCAGTTTTATGAAATCAAACCAAGCTATACAGTAGAAAGAATCTTCTTTCTATATACAGAATTATGCTGCACACTGTAAACTGTCAGAGACACTTAACTTCCTGCTGAAAATGTTTTATATCTACTCTGTCTCTCTCTCTTGATATTTGCTATTGTGAAAGAGAAAGGACAAGTAAGGCAGTTGAAGGTTACCCTTACAAAAGAGAAAAAAAAAGAAAAAGAAAAGAAAAAAGAATCTTTTCAATTATAAATAGTGAATTCTATGAAACAGCTGCAACACTTTTCTGAATTCTTTGTTTCTGACTGCTTTCCCTTCATGCCTTGAGCAACCAAAAGGATTAATTCTGGGTAGTTATTTAAANTTGTTCAATAAGCAGGGATTCATATCTAAGGATAGACAAAAAAGTCTTTGCCTCCAACTCCTTGAGTGACCTTGAATAATTTGCCTTTCTTGAATTTAAGCTTTTGATTCCTAATGTGTAAAAAGGCACATCTTTATCTCAGTGATATGGTAAAGATGTTATTGTTGGTGATTTGTTGAAATGCTAAAATCATGGGATATATGTGCCAATACAACTCACTCTGTGGATGGATAGATACTATTTGTGTATTTATAAAAACTGAAGGTTAATTTATATGGTATTCCTTTTCTTCCCATTCTTTAATCAGCTTTGTTTTTACATTCTTGGAAAAGTAATCCCTATAATAAAACCCCAGCTTTCTTCTACTTTAGTCCTTGTGCAGACTACCATTTGTACAAGTCAATGGTATAGCAGTATTACCCAAATATTTCATCCTCCCAACACTCCTCATTCTATTTTGTATGTTTTGAATTGTGTTTTTGTACGTTCTGATATGTATGCTGCAGATTGAGAGTTTCTGAGAACAGAGACTGGCTTCCTAGTTCTCCATCTATTTAAAACCTACTGTAAGGACCTAGTATTTGAGCAAGGCATAGACACTCATGCAGTAATGATTAGTTACTTAATGTAACAGCATTTCGTAGTAACACATATTTATGTGTGTTTTGTACTTTTTGGCTCAATTTTTGGCTCTTTAAAATGGGAATAAAAATATTTACTTACACCTTGGATGAGGTTTTTGAAATTAAATTTGTCATGGTGGTTTTTGACTCTGATAAGCATCAAGTGTTATGAGAGGAAGGTAGAATCAGGGGGACTACTCCTACACATAAAATTCCTTCTCAGTATACGCAATTTCCATTTTTTTNTGTGAAAGAGAAAGGACAAGTAAGGCAGTTGAAGGTTACCCTTACAAAAGAGAAAAAAAAAGAAAAAGAAAAGAAAAAAGAATCTTTTCAATTATAAATAGTGAATTCTATGAAACAGCTGCAACACTTTTCTGAATTCTTTGTTTCTGACTGCTTTCCCTTCATGCCTTGAGCAACCAAAAGGATTAATTCTGGGTAGTTATTTAAATACAGTTACTTGCTAAAAATCCTCTGCCAAGATCAGAGAAAAGGGATTAGGATTAAACTGTTCTAATCAAAAGTAGTGTGGGTTGGTTTCTGTTTTTTATGATAGGAACTCTTTTGCTTCAAGAAACAAGTATTAACGTCTTAGAGACTGCAGCATTGTATAGTGCATACGTCTCAGTGACAATAAATATCTTCCTTACTAAATACAGAGAAAGGTTTTTATTTGTCACCTTTGTCTATAGAGGTCCAGTGGATATATTAAGGGATATTATGGATAGCATTAAAGTACCATATTTTAAAATAACATCAACACTATGTGTGTTTCTTTTTTTGCCGTTTTGTAGAATGGCTTTGGCTTGTATGACTTCCCTATAGAAGTCACACACAGAAAGGGTATGACCCTAGCTTCAAGTACAGCTCATCCTTAGAATGACTGTAATTGTAATAATAATAATAATAACTGATCTGTTTATCATATTTTCTTCTTTTCTGTAGCAGATAAGGTACAATAAAGTAGTATATAAAAAGATGTCAGTGTACAGAAAGCTTCTTAAGATCATGCTGTCCCTTTTGCTCTTCATTTCCATTATTTTATACTTTTTTTTTTTTGGAAAATGAATGCTGGTGAATCTTTGCTGGCATAACAATTCTTGTTGTATTTAAATAACAGCTAGGTATT
Organism: Syrrhaptes paradoxus; assembly: GCA_013400615.1. NCBI lineage: Eukaryota > Metazoa > Chordata > Aves > Pterocliformes > Pteroclidae > Syrrhaptes > Syrrhaptes paradoxus. The sequence goes on from VZTO01006351.1 coordinate 13,495, forward strand.
TAGCTAATGTGCATATGGGTGTGAAAATACATTTTTTAATGGGGCATGATGGACATTTTAATAAAAAATAATGGAGACATTTCAGTCTAAGCCAAACTTTAGAAGGACATACAAGTTGCAGGGGTTGTGGTAGGTTGATAGCTTTTTTTCAGCTGAACTAGTTGAACTGGTACAGAGTATCAGGCATTCCCCATTCTTCTGCAGCTTAGAAAGCAGTAACAAACCATTATTTCTGGGAAACATAGAGATTTTTATTGCCTGTCTACAAAAAGCCCATCTCCATCTAGTGCTTCCTGAAAGAGCTATTACTGACTTTATTTGTCTGTGATGTTTTGTATGGTATTGCACCCACAGAGTTAGAGGTTAAGGATGTTTCAGACAGCACTTCTACACTTGGAGAGGAGAGAAAGGGACCTCTGCTGCAGGTAACTATTAATTATTCTATTGTCCATTTATAATCACTAGAAAGAACAGGTCAGTGGAAGAAAGGACACTGTACTGTACTGGTTTGGGGAGCATGGATGTTCTCAATTGAGTCCATGGAGTGAGGAAGATCCTGACTGATTTGGTACTAGGATGTAGTCACTGCTGATTTGATTTAGGAGAGAAGTGCTTTGTTGAGTGGTAGGAGATTGTCTGAGAGGGCAGACTTGTTGGTAGCTAACTGTAAGTATTGAGCATTATCTAAAGGAATGAGAGAAACTGTCCAAAATGCAGCTCTGTCTTGTTCTTCCTTGACTTACTAATTTGTGTGACTGCAACCCTGGGTGAGTACACTATTAAATCTATCATTCGATTCAGAAATTAATTGTAATCTTGTTGAAGGTAAATAAGAAATATGGTCCATCAGGTTGCTAAAACATCTTCTAGTAGTACAAGAAGACTGGCTCAGCTGGTGTGGGAACATTGATTGTTGGGATCATTGTTGATAAAGAAACAGATTGGAAATGAGGTTTGGAAAATATTTCTACAGTCCCATTGATCAGTGAGTCCTCAGTAGTTTGGAGACAATTTAGATGTTAATCTCTTGGGGACAGGAACTGTCTCTTTCACAGTGTATGTTGTGTCTACAATTCACAGCACATATGAATCAGAATCATGACTGCACAGCATTAATAGTACAAACAGCAATGATAATGTTTTTTAGCTGTCCATTTTATCCTGGGATGGTTAACTAAAGTTCAGAGCCTCTTGACAGTTTCAGTTAGTGGAGAAATTGATAGAGGAGGTTTTTAGCCAGTCTTATTAATTACAAAAAAATTGCACGTTTTATTTCCCTGGCATTTTGCTCTAAAGTTTTATTCTTGTGATTTTTTGTGTGTTTTCTTGCACTCTTTTTTTCTGCCTTTCTACTGTTTTTCTCACAGAGACTTGCGCAAGCATAGCTCTTCCCTGTGGTGTTTGGGGGATTGACTGGATCCCTGGGGTGTCTCATTAGTGACATAGTTTTCAGGAGAGGCCATGCTTAATGCTGCTGTAAAGATTTATAAAAATTTATAAAAGTCTGTGTTCCAAACTCATATTTTCCCTCTCTCATCTTGATAGGAAAGAGACTTTAGCTTCTGGTTTTCAGATATACACTGCTGGACTCTGTTCAGCTGGGGTCTGAACAGATTGTTTCATTTGTGCCAACTCTGTGGATTTAGAGCACCTTCAGCTTGAATGATTTCACAGGGATTTTCTTCTCCCAACTCCATCTAGGTTTAGCACTGACAGAAAACAAAGATTTTTGTGACAACACCAAAGGTACAAACCTGAAAAGACAATTTTAGAAACAGAAGAAATTAAAATACTTACTAGCTGGATATCTCTCGCATTGCTTAACCTCTTGTCTAAAACCCCAGATTTACTTCTGCCCTTTAAACCGGTGTTTGTATCAAAGCACATTCTTACCATTGCTTTCTGCTCTGAATAATCTTTTCAAAGAATTCTTAGGTAGGCTCCTTTGGAGACAGGTTTTGGGATACAAATGCAATTGCCTTTCATTGTTTTTTGGGAAGCCACGTGCTCTGATTTTGGGCTTCCTGTCAGTCCTACTGGGCTAACTGCTCACAAACAATATAAAGACTTCTGTTTATACTTAGATGTAGTTAACTTAAGCATAAGTGGGCATGTGATATTTTAATATGTTCTGACTCTCAGCATCCCTGGAATAGCACTGGCATATGCCATATTATTAACATAATTGGCTGGCCCATTTAGTGACGTGTTGTCTGGTCAGAGTATGAAGAGAAAATCTTCCTTTCACAGCTTTTACTGCAAGTTCCTGTGATATAAACTGCCATTGTGTTCGCAGTATTGTGCTTCATGTCAGATAGTGGCTTTTCTGTGATTGTCCGAAACAAGAGATGATACCCTAATCTGCCACTACAACCAATACTATTCATCCTCCTCCTTTGTATATAATGCAGTTCACACCTAAGTTATGTAGATAAGATGTCAAAAGCTATTATACCCTCACATTTGTAGCCAGGGTTCACACAGACCAGCTCCTGATGAGCCTTTACTTCCTGTTGTGCTGTATGCCTTCTCTGTCAAAAGGCCAAAAAAAAGGACTACAGCATTTCCCTAAATAAATGTTTCATCTACCTCAGACTCACACTGCCTGCCACAGACTCCCTTTTTTTGAATAGTTGGGATGCTGCTCTATGTGTGTCAAAATTCTCCTTGAGAAATACCTAGGATATAGTGTAGCTGATTTGGACTTTCTTTGACAAACTAACTCATCTCCTAATGCACAGAAGATGATGTTTTGGGCTGACCTTTAATGGGAACAAAGATCTATGAGAAGCTTTTACTTTGGTCCAGCTTGGACCTCGGTATGTGTTGTGAACAGGAAGGTACATAAAACTACTTAGTCTTCTGGCCTATGCATACACTTTCATTGATTTTTTTAGAAATTAATTAAATCTATTTTTATATTGACCATAGTCTGAGTATTGACAAATGCTTTGTTCCATTTTTATACATACAGATGTTTGAGTCTTAGTGCCTTTTTGCTTGGAGCCAGATGGAACCTATCCAAGACATGACTAGTCTTGTGGAGCCTTGGCACTTGACTGCTCTTATATTGTCAAAAACCTCAGTAGCTAAAGGTCCTTCGAGAGCATGTATTGGTGGATTTTCCAGGTTCCTAGCAGTCTGTTTTCTTCATGTGATCTGTGCCTAAAGAAAACATTACCTTTTCTTCTCTAGGAATGGAAGCATAGGTTCTTACTATCAATTTTAGCTGTGTGATTTTCTGATATTTGCTTATGGGATGAGATGGCTGACTTTTATAGATTAGGCATGATGGGAAACTTTCTTTTGTGTAGCATTCCTGAGTTACTGGATAGGTCCAATGTGGATGTCAATAATTCTTGAGAACACTTATATCAATGAGTTCTGAAAATGTTCAGTTCAGTGCAGGTCAGACTAACAGACTGTCTTTTTCATAACTCATCAAGGATTTGGGATTTTAAAACAGCTAAGGTGCATAAAAATATTTAGTAGTCTAGCTGACACCTTCAGGTTTGCTTTTCTTCTCTTTTAACCATACCAAAGATGTATCAGTACTTATGAATTCTCAAGAGGGTACCTAGTATATTCAAGCCTCACTGAAACTGAACAGATGCTTTTCAGCTTTGTTGAAGCTAGGTTCCTAGGAAATTCGTTAGCATTTTACTTGAAAATCCCTTGGCTTTACAGCTGCATCCAGGTGACAGTGGCAAACAATGGGGAATGTAGTCTTTGTTTTCCACAACTTATTTCCTTGTTTATTTAAAACTATATTTTCCTTTTCAGGTTTTCTATGCATTGATGGCTACAGTCATGTGAGCTTCTCCCATCATGAACTGCAGGTAGATTGTATGCAAGATGGTTGAGAAAATGTGATATGAGAGCTTAATGATGGGTCTCAGATCTTCAGAAGCTGTATTTTGCAGATTTTTAACTGCCCATCATGTGATGCCTGTTGAATGCTAAAAAGGATCCATTTCCTATTTCTCCACAACGTGATCCTAAATGTTCAGATACATATGGTAGTCCAGGTGAGGCCCAAAGGGACTGATCATTGTTGAGAGGAGTAAATAATGAGATAGTCAATTTTCTGGAGAAAATGGCAGTGTTCAGGAAATGGGTAATACTTTGAAGCTGCGAAAGCTTGTTCTGAAGTAACAGAATCAATATCCATGACATAGGTTTGAATGCAGTCAGACCTGTTGCTAGAGTACCAAGGGATCATCTTAGCTATTCGCTGGCATTAGTCATGGCAGGAGTCTGTGAGGCCATAAATAACTTACCCAAGAAATTTATGTGGGAAAAATTGCCAGATGGAGTTGTTCTTTTCATGTTCTATGCAGACTCAGATTACTCCTTACCAGAGCACTAGAAATTCATACAGAGCAGGAGCAGGTTGGGAAACCATTCTCACTGTTGAGAGAAGTTTTAGCCCCTTTGCCAAATGCACTCTCAGTAACGTGGTAAAAACCAGAAGGAATTGATGAGAACAGACTGGACCTTTCCTGTATGGTTTAAAGATACTATCACGTGATAAATGGAATCTCAATGGTGTCTGACCTGCAGTGCAACCTGAAAGCAATGCTACCTCTTCATCTCATTCTGATGAGTATACATGGCAGCTCATCTGCACAGACGTGTCTGGTCCAGTGCTTATTAGCATTGTTGGAGTTACTTTACCTGCCCATATCAGCCACTCCAGTGTATATGTACATATATAAAGCACATTCCACTTCCCAGCTTGTGCATGAAGGCCCAAGGGGAGGCCTGAGTAATGGGATGAGGGAACCATAGCTGCTTCAGGTAACCAGTACATGGAACCTACCAGACTCCTCTCTGAAAGGTGGGAGAAGGTGCACGCTAGAGGAATTGTTGTGGTGGTTGTAGCTTGCTACTATGCAGTATCTTCTCTGAGAACCCTATGGATCTTCACCTGTTATGGAGAAAGACAGCCTACTAGACTACCAGATGGATGCACAAACATGTTATGGAAAATACATACACTCTAATCTGCATTCATATTAAATGTGGAAACTTAAAAGAATAATAAAAAAACTATCATCTTACTCCCACAGAAACAGGATTTTATAAAGTTAACATTTTGAATTTGTATGATTTACAAGAGAATGAAAATGTTATACTAATAGAAAAAAGGAAAATGAGGTTGCATATTATTTAGCTAAAACAAGTTAAAATTATTTTAGGAACACCATTGGACAGATTCCCAGTTGGGCTATGTTGTTTAGTTCTATTGATTTGGGTGGAATTGTTCCAGTATAAACTGAGTGAATAACTCACTAGGATTTAATTTGTGCACTAAAATCAACACACAAAAAAATTATCAGAGTTATATTCAACCTTTGCTGCAGTCATCCATAAGCGTGTGTACAATTAGGAAGGTAGGGCCAGATAAGAAGCTTTCTTTTGACATTGTTAAAGCTACATCTGTGCAGCACAGAATTTAGTCCATATATTCACTCCACATTTAAAACTAGGGTCATGCAAATCTGACTATCTTCTTATTTACAAAGATTTTGAAATAGATTCCTGAAGTGCTAGCATCCTGTCTTTATTAAGTCACAATTAAAAAAACCTAAAAGTCACAATAATTATTTATATTTGTACCCAATTGGTACAATTATAATTACAGTTATAAAGTAATTATAATTATATACTTTATACAATTGGTTGACAACAGTCAGTATTTATACCCAATGAATGCCTTAAATATTAAATTAAGTCTTTTTGAAGCTTTTTAGTTTTTTAAAAAATAAACATATTTCCTACCATTCATTAAGATTTTGGTCCTTTTTTTTTCAAAGGCAAGAAGACCGTCAAAATGCAGTACTGACAAAAATATATTCAGTTCCTTTGTTCTAACTACTTCCAAATTAATGTAACCAACTATAGGCTAGATCTTTCTCTGTCTCTGGTAAACTTTGGACTTCTTGGATTCTACCCTGAAGCCATAAATGTGGTTTCCATTCAAACTTTCTGCTCAGATTTATGAAAACTTCTTAACTCATGGCAAAATCTTACTCCAAAGACTCTAACTTAACTGGTGCGCAACAATACCTTCCCTTCTGTGAGTATGCATCTGTGGAGTATGCATCTTGTTCAGAAAAAATGTTCTTCCACTGGCTTCTCCTGGTTAATTTATGGCTCACTGTGACCTGGACAACATATATGACTCAGCATTAGGTGTTTTTGGGCTTAGGATACTCAGCAGTTTTTCTGTAAACTGAAGGAAATCAACAGGAACACTAGCAATAGGAGTTTTGAAGTTTGACTTTTGCTAACTGCCTTTAAGTTCTGTCTGCTATACTTGCACTTGAATTTCTTGCAGAAAATTTAATTGTCTGTTAAAACCATTGACAGGAAATAGACAAACAAATAATTTTAACAGTGTCATTTTTCAGAGAAATATCCAACCTCTGTCAGGACGGATGACTGCTCAGCTCACCTTTGAGTCTGTGAGCAGCACTGTGTTGTAGCGTAACTGCTACAGAAACTGTCAAGAGAGAACCAAAAATCAATGACTTAGCAAAGTGAGAAATTTGTACAACTGTTCTGTTCACACGCAAGGGCAAACTGGTTGGCTCCCAGTCCCTAATACTTATGGAAGAAATATGCATTTAGGTGGACCAACAGTTAAACTGCAGTATACTCTTAAACTAATATGGTTTATGGTTTTATAACAAATGTGTCTAAGTAACAATTTGTGTTGGAGCAATACCACCTTACAAATAGGACCTTAAAAACTGTGACTGATGAAATGTTAAGCCCAGTTCTGGGCAGTGTTTAACACCTCCACACAACAGAGTACCAGTGAAACCATCCAGAGTGTACGCTCTAAATGTGCTAGATCTGTATATTAGTTTCAAATGTTAAAACAAGAATAAACTCAGAGGAATTTACATATATGGCTGCTCCTTTCAGCACAGTGGAAAAAAATTCCAGTCTTTTTTTTGTGACTTATATGATCATAGAGTTATTATTTTGAAGTACTCATTGGGCCTCAAAGTACTTTTTATTAGCTTGGAGAAACTGTCTGGTTGCCTCTGATTTCCATGTCCAAAAGCATGAGTTTTGTGCCAATTTACCTTTGTATGGCCATAGGGTGTCTCTTTTCCTCTACTTTTTGACTTTTGCCTCATGTGTTGTGTTTGCAAGGTGTGTTCCTCCCGTCGCATGACCAAGCCATCCCAGCAGCTGTATTTTTTCCAGTTGCTTGCACAGACTCATGGGACACAATTATTGCAGAAATTTTCACTCTAATAAAGTTTTTATCCCTATATATTGCATGCTATTCATATATTTATTAGGAGACATTTGAATGTAAATGTCTGAATGTGTAATTTGATCCATACTGCTGGAGTCCATGTTTCATGTATCTTCAGGCCTATGGCATACTCAGTTATTTTTAATTTTACCCGTGATGCACTTGGGATATTCTTGTCTTGTCAGGTTCTGTTGAATTTTGCAACAGCTACTATCACAAAAGCAATTCTACTTTTGACTTCTGCTTCAGACTTTCTTGTCTCCTTTGTGATGCTAATTCTGAGACACCTGAATGAATCCACTCATTCAAGTTTCTCAGCTTTGATGCAAATTTCTTGTTCTGTATGAGAATTTTTCATTGTCCTCTATCCGTTTTTCTCCTCTTGTTTGATCACCAGTCCACAGGTTTTAGCTTTGTTGTTAAATCTGCTAGCTATAGTCCTTTTTCTTCCAATCCAGTTAATACAATCTGTAAAGTAAAGATTATAGATCTTTTAAGACTACTTGATAACTCTGTCCTACTAGAATTTTCAAGCACTTTGGACTTACCATGTTCAAGGAAAATAAGAATAGAGAAGCTGCTAAGAGAAATCAGTCTTTCAGTCAATTTCTGTACAGAATAATTTACTTAAGGTGCACCCTGTGATGATTATACTTTTCAAATTGCTTCTAAAGCTTGTAATTCAAGTTCTAATGCAACCTGAATTTGCAGTTTTTATGAGGTAAACCTTGTGTATTTGCCTGTGAAGTTGAAGAAACTGTCTTTCTATCTTTTCTATTGATGGAGCACTACTTTACATAATTTTTTTTAATTTTGCCTTTTCTAGAAGTATTTAATGGAACTATACTATGCTTACTACAAGGAATTTAGTGACACAGGATACACCGTGTGTCAGTGCTCCCTTCTGACCTGATTCATTGTTTGGTGGAATCTATATTTGTATTTATGGAGCAGGTTCTGAGATCCATGTCTGCTCTGGGAGCAGGAAAGTACTCTAATGAGCAGGTTGCAGCCTGCCCTGTGACAAGTAATAAACTTACCTCACTAATCAAAGTTTTCACAGGAGAGAAACAGAGTTGTCACCTCAAAATAGTCCATAGTTCTGTGGTTAGGGCAAACTTGTGATGGTAGGTAAAGGATGTGGTTTCTAGTCACCTGAGACAAAAATGTTATAAACCTGGATCTCCCAAATCCCAAAAGACTGCTCTAACTTGGGGGTATTTGTTGAGTAAATAAAGGAAGCAAGAAAAGGGGGACAGTGATGCTATTTACTTTTTCTTCTTTCTTGCAAGGACTCACTTGATTTAATCTCATCATCTCAAGAAATAGTTCACAGCTGTGGTTCTTGGAAAGTGATGGACATCTAGCTTTATCCAGATGCTGAGTGTATAAAAAGTTTGCAAACATGCTACATAGTGGAGTTCAAGCAGAGCTGGTACACAGAGTGATTCAGAGATGTTTGGATGTTCAAAGTGAGATATTTGCTTTAATATAGAACTGCAACCAAACTAATAAGCCTTGCCTGTCAGCCACCTATCCTGCCCAATGAGGTGTACACAAACCTACAGTGCATACTAACGTGACCTAAAATATGTGCATTAGCCTAGTATTCTTCACACTGTTACAGTTCTGAGTCTGGACCTGAGTGCCCTGTTGCCCAGATCCTGGTATTTGCCATGTCCTTTAAGGACTGTACGGCAAGGCAAGTTCTGTCCTGGCTTTGGAGACCATGTAAATATACTTGAATTGATTAGTCTAATACTAGTCCACCCCCCCCCCCCCTCAGTTTCATACAAGCTTATTTTAAATTTCCTCAGATTTCATGCAGCTGCTACACAGATTAAACATTGAACAGTCTTTCTCAGTGTCAGTCATGCTTAGCTTCCTTCTCCTTCACAAGTTGTCATATGCATGTGAAAAACCCACACCTTTTAAAATTGTTTATCATTAGTGAATAGCTGAGAATTTGCATACCTGTGGCTTGCAAAAAAAATTGAGAATTAACAATTTATTTGGCTGTCAACACTCAGCAGGGAGTTGATAGTAATCATTTTTACCGTCATCTGCTTCAGGTAAGAATTCGGAGTGAGATTTGGAGGACTGCACTGGACTTCAGTTCTCTTTCTCTAAAATTTACTTATTGCATACCAGTCTTAATGCATGTTTAATAATCGTTAACTTCCTGAATTTAATCAGTGATCTATTAGTTGACATACCTGAAGCAGATGATGGTAAAAACAGAAAGAACAGGATTCACCAAGGTAAATGTTTGTGCCCTGGGCTCGATTCGTAGTCAGCAGAGATGTAGTCAATCAAGTGTGCAGAGTCAAAGGTGCAATTTGTTTCATCCTAAAGCAGCTGCCTAAGAGAAGGGAAATGAATCAAAAACTCAAAAGTGCCCATTACTGTTCACTGACTTGAAAGGGAGCCAAGGGGGACTAGCTTCCATGTAAACAGCCAGACATCAAACATTAGATTTGAACACTCAACTGATGGTATTTAACAGGTGTGTAAAAGTACCTGTGAATTTGTTACATGCATGCCTATTCTGTTTGAAGGCTGGGTGCCTGGGTTTGTAATCCCAGTTTGGAGAGAAAGAGTTTATTCCAGAAGACTGGGTATCACACATACAATGTAAACTGCTCAAGTTCAGGCACACAATTATGTTTCTTTCTGTTCTAGATCCAGATGGTCAGCACCGGTTTGGGAAGAAGAGGTAAAGAAGGGGACAAGGTAGAAAAGAGGAGGATTATTGCATGTAGTTAGTCATATCTGGGTTGTAGATATGAGATTTCACTAACACCTTATAACTAAGCTTTCTTAGCTAATGTTGTTAGAGCTTTCTTAGCTAATGTTATTTAACATTACGGCTGCTGTGAATCTAGTGCTGGAATTTTTAAATATCTAGTGCTTCTCTTAACATGAAAAAGAGTTTAAAGTTATAAAATTATGATTTTTCTCTTTGTGTCTGCATTCCTAAAACTTGAGTTTAGTTTAATATTGAACTTTCTGTATCTACTTCAAGTTCCTCATGATGAACTTTAAAACTTGTAAAACATGCTTTCTGGGTGGAAAACATTTACTTCACTTCATAAGCAGAAAAGGAAAGAAAAGAAAGAAACGTTAGTGTAGAAATGTAATTTATATTAAAGCCTTTGCCCCTTTTGGTGGTCTTATGTAATCCGAAATTTACTTCCTTTTCCTCCCTGTATTACATAAGAGAGAGAAAGGGAAAAAAACCTCAGGCCCCTTGATTTTGTGAAGCTAAGAAATAATGACAAGAAATGTGGATTTTTGTTTGGTTTTGGTGTGAATTGGTACAGGCATTACGATGAAGTTAAAATGCAGAGGTTAATTGAAAAATGTGATAAACAAAGCCCCTTAAAGGTTTCAGAATAATTTTGCCTGGCAGCTCTGACAACCTACTACCATGAAGCACTAAACTTACTCTGAACTGCTGAAGATTAAAAAAAAAAAAAAGAAAAAGAAAAAGAAGAAAATAAATAAAAAAACCTTAAAGTTAATTGTCTTTCTGTTCCTTCCACCTCATTTCAGCCCAATTATGACTAGGAAGTCATTCTGCCTGATTTGCATTAATGCACCTCTACGGAAAAATAGATTAGATAGTGAATTAGATCTTTTTTTTTTCCCCAATTTAATATGGACATATTCAAAATGAAAAGAAACCCAGCGAGGAAATTGCTATGGAAAACTCATGGATAAAGATCTTGATATTTTCTTCAATTGTTTTGCCACCAAAAAATTCTAAAGATTTAATGTTAGGCAGCAACAGTTTTTCAGTAGACATTCATTAATCACAGGAAAGAAAATGTTGAAATACCTTCTGGAACTTCATCATCTCTAGCTAACACTCTGTAATTATTAAGGCAGAAAATGTTCTGTGGGCTGTGATAAACTTAGCTCTTCTCCTGCACTTGTATGTTTTTCATAATAGCCTTCAGAAAAGCTGCATAAATCCCCACTTATGCTGTGTTTTGAAAATAAGTCCAATGCATGATCCTACTGTGTATGCAGTTTAATGGTGTAAAAGAACTCAAAAGACTGGCTGTTACATTCATATGCAATACCATGTTTCCACTCAGCATTTCAATTCGCATTTTAATAAACACATTAAGGGGGCTCACTTGTTGGACTGATGTTACATCTAATTTATTATTGAGATGGTGAAGAAAACCAGTGTGTTTTGCTCTAAATTGTCAGTCAGTGTATGACCTCAGTCTGCCTCTTCTCAGTGCCATTTATATTAATAGGTATGATTACCCATGCAGGCCTTATTTTCAATGTACTGTGTTTATAGTCCCCATTTGTACATCTTGCTGGAGCTAACGTGTTCATAACGATGTGGAACAGCTGGCTTCAAACTGTTGTTTCTCATTAAAAAGACATGTTTCCTGAGCTTTTGAGGATTCTTTATACCAAACAGTACGTATTATTGACATTTTGCCCTTTTCATTTTCATTTAGCTCTTCACTGCAGTGGGTTACCCAGGGTTCAGGATTCTAAAAGAAAACCTGAAGGGCTTTTGAGAGGTAGAACCAAGGAGAAAGCTACTTCAGGTCATTCAAAATCCCAGGGCACCCTTTGCAAGAAAAGTGTGGGAGCTATTATTGTCCTGGACAGGTTCCAGCTTGTATAGCTGCATTGTAGGCTATTTAGTCATGTGTTTTCAATGAGGTAATCTCCCCTTGAAAAGCTGCTGTGCTACGCTATTGAACTTATAATGACCACCACATTCTGCTCCAGGAAAGGCTTCATCCCAGAGGTGAATGGAGTTATTTCTTCATAGTTATTTCAACTAGGGCAAGATAAATAATGAGTACTGTACTAATTACACCAGAAGCTTGGTTTCCTTTCATATTGCTCAGCAATCATAGGAGGTCCACCTGAATATCCCCTAGTTTTGTTTTGACTCACCAAGGGCAAATCGTGCCTGACAAACCTGGTGGCCTTTTATGATGGAGTTACTGCATCAGTGGATAAAGGAAGAGCAACTGACATTGTCTACCTGGACTTCTGCAATGTGTTTGACACTGTCCCACATAACATCCTGGTGGCCAAATTGGAAAAATATGGATTTGATGGATGGACCACCAGCTGGATAAGGAATTGTCTGGGTGGTTGCACTCAGAGAGTTGTGAATGGAGACTGGTGACAAGTGTGGTGGTGTGATGTGTGATGGTCGCACTCAATGTCAGAATGGAAAGCGGTGACGAGTGGCATTCCTCAGGGATTGGTACTGGGACCTGTGCTATTTAACATCTTTGTTGGTGACAGGGACAATTGGATCGAATGCACCCTCAGAAAGTTTGCAGGCGACACCAAGCTGTGTGGTACAGTTAACATGCTAGAGGGAAGGGATGCCATCCAGAGTGACCTGGACAGGCTTGAGAAGTGGGCCCATGCCAACCTTATGAAGTTCAACAAGGCCAAGTGCAAGGTCCTGTATGTGGGTTGGGGAAATCCCAAGCACAGATACAGGCTGGGCAGAGAATGGCTTGAGTGCAGCCCTGAGGAGAAGGATTTGGGGGTGTTGATAGGTGAAAAACTGAACATGAGCCAGCAGTGTGCGCTTGTAGCCTAGAAGGCCAACCAGATCCTGGGCTGCATCAAGAGAAGTGTGGCCAGCAGGTCGAGGGAGGTGATTCTGCCCCTCTACTCTGCTCTTGTGAGACCCCACCTGGAGTACTGCATCCAGGTCTGGGGCCCCCAGAGCAAGAAGGATGTCAAGCTGTTGGAGAGAGTCCAGAGGAGAGACACGAAGATGGTCAGAGGGCTGGAGCAACTTCTGTACGAGGACAGGCTGAGAGAGTTGGGATTGTTCAGCCTGGAGAAGAGAAGGCTCGGGGGGGACCTTGTAGCAGCCTTCCAGTACCTGAAGGGGGCCTACAGGAGAGCTGGGGAGGGACTTTTAAAAAGGGCATGAAGTGACAGGATAAGGAGTAATGGATTTAATCTGGAAGAGGGCAGATTTAGACCAGATATTACCAAGAAATTCCTTATTGTGAGCATTGTGAGACACTGGAACAGGTTGCCCAGGGAAGCTGTGGATGTCCCCTCCCTGGAAATATTCAAGGCTAAGCTAGATGAGGCTTTGAGCAACCTGGTCTAGTGGGAGGTGTCCCTGCCCATGGCAAGGGGGGTGGAACTAGCTGATATCTAAGGTCCCTTCCAGCCCAAACCATTATATGGTTCTATGATTTTATGATTCCGTGAGAGGTTCAAAAATTTTATGCTGTGATGTAATAGTTGTTATGCTCATCTACTTATTCTAATATTGTCTGCTTTTAGTATTTTCTTACTTTAAAAAGAAGCAGATCTAAACCTGAAAGCATCTTCTGTGATTTCAAGGGGTAAGCATCATGGTATTAATGTGAAGGAGAGCTTGTGAAGTTTCCATTCAGCAGCTTATTTGGAATCAATGGCCAGTTAGCAGAGCTTATGGTGCTCTACCAAAAGACTAACTGAACTCTGCTACAAAATCAGAAATCTTCAGCCAGCTTCTCCTGTGCTGTGAACTATGTGCCTCTTGTGCATTTTGATGGTGATTATTTAATACTGGTTTATTTAATATAAACGGGAAGAAACAATCCAATGCATACAGAATTATTTTATTCTAATTTAGGAGCAAGGACTTTAATATTAAGCTAAAAATGGGAAAGAAAGGAAGACAATATCTTAGCAAAAAGACCAAAATATGGTGATGGTGAACTCCAAAATGTTGTGGTGGAATCCATTATGTGTGTTTCCTTTATTCCATACTTACACACAAAGAAAAGCTCGTGACCTCAAGCTTGTGACCATTTGGATGGTTATAAGTCTCTGTGAAAGGAACTAAGGCTCTATGTGGAGAGTCAATGGTCATGGAGCATTGGGTGAACCATATAGAAATGCATACATATGTGACTAAGTTGTAGTGAAATTGTTTTGTGGTCGTATTTTGTGTAGGAAAATACATATTTCCCAAGTAGAAATTTTAGAGGTTGAATTAAAAAAGATATCCTTGAAATATATTTCTAGCTATATTAAACTAGACATTTTGCATAAATGGTAGTTATGCATGGGATCAAACCATGCTGTGTGCTGAGTGCATTTTAAAATAGGTAAAGGTTAACCAACATACACATGCAAAAGAGAGAACATTTCCATATCCCTTGCATAACTTACGTGGGACTTGGTCACAGTGCAGTGCCTGCAAATTGAAGTAATTGTCTTATGCAAGTATTATGAATGGCACCATCTACCCCCCCTCAAAATGCACGCTGATCCTTTTGCCATGAGGTAACTTCATATCCAGTGGGGAGAAAAGTGGTATTGTAGTTTATCCAATCTGCTGTCAGAGAATTTAGAACTAAAAAAGAAGAAATCCTGCATTTGATGTGTTCTTTCTTTCCCTTATACTGCCTCCCTCACCTTATCTGAGATTAAGATCTGGAGTAGAGAGTCAGGGCTGTTTCTGCTCAGAAAACTGAATCTGGGCCTTGACCTGTAAGAAGTTATTTAGTTTGTATTTACAAAAGGTTATGAATCATGAATATTGAGGTTCAGTGCTTTATTACGTGATCTTTACAGTTTGTGGGGGGATTGGCCCCCACAAGCAGGAAAACAGCCACCCCCAGCTTCCCACCCCCATTACAACAGGGGAGAAAAAAGAGAAAGGAAGGAGAGAGCAGTAGGAGGTGCTTCCTGCTGATCCCACAAGGGACTGCGGTCTGTGGATAACCTGTGCAGAAGCAGCTGCTTCTCTGGATGGACTGTGGCTTGCGGATAGCACTCGCCAGAGCAGCACAACAGAGGAAATGGATACGAAGGAGCAGTGGAAGAAAAGAGTGAGAAACAAGGAAACGCTGAAAGAAACTACTACACCCTCACCCCAACCTCCTACACTGCTTGTTGCCTCACCAAAGGGACTGAGTGTAGCCTGCATCAATAACAAGGTGGGAGGACATGAGCAAGTGGGGAAGGAGAGGAGGTGTATGTAGTGAAGCTGAGCCTGGGAAAGAGGGAGGAAAGGTGTTTTCCCCAAGTGTTTAAATGCTTGTTGTCTTTGTTTCTCAATACTCAAATCAGTAATTAAATATTTTAAAATAAGTTAAATTCTCCAAGACTGTTTTGCCTGTGACAGCACTTGGGGAGTGATTTCCCTGTCTTTTTTTCAACCCATGAGTTTTGTCTCTCATTCTACTTATTTTCTCCCCTGCCCTTCTTGGGGAGGGAAGTGAGTGAGCAGCTGTGTGGGTGCTTGACTGCTAGCTGGGACCAATTCACCATAACAGTTCCAGACTCCAGAATTAGATTATGTTTGGTTGTAGTTGTATGTGTTAACAGACAGTATGGAAAATCTTTTGCTTTTCATTTTCACTTGTTTGAAGTAACTGGAAAGGTTCATTTTTGTAATTAAAACATTGCGAGTTCTCTGTACATACTTGGCTCTTAATACACTATAGCTATAACAGGAAAAGGAGGCATTTTTTTTCAGGTAGACTAATTAAGCTATGTTAGTTCTGTGGCTATGAGAGGACTGTAGTCATTCAGGAGAGATAAGATTTAGGCCTAAAACTCTAAAATACACTGTATCACATAATCCTGAAATAGAATTCAGCTCCTAAAA
Source organism: Syrrhaptes paradoxus (assembly GCA_013400615.1). NCBI lineage: Eukaryota > Metazoa > Chordata > Aves > Pterocliformes > Pteroclidae > Syrrhaptes > Syrrhaptes paradoxus. Next base: position 29,403 of record VZTO01006351.1, read on the forward strand.
TATGTTTATATTATGTATTATCCTTACTTTTGAATTTTTTTTTCTGTGTTGCCTTCTGTTGCAAATTATTTATTTGCAGATTCAGTAACCCAGAACACCCAAGTCTGCTATTTTTCTCTGCAAACTAAAGAGTTTTGCCCTTGTTATACAAATCTGCAGGGAACCTTAAGAAACACTGTGCTTTTTTTTCTGTGTGTATTGTTTTTAGTAGTAGCAGACTGAAGGCTCAGGGAGAGGAGATTTTTATGGAATCAGAATGTGATTTGCATGTTATGTAGGAAGTAGCTCTGCGATAAAATGCTTCAGTCATCTTTGTTTCCCTGACTTCACTTGTAATTTGGATTATCTAAATACAGATGGCTCAGACCTGCTCACAAGAATTCTAAGCAAATAATTCTCAAGACCGTAGAAAAGTTTTTCTCTGCATTTAACTTCTTTAAATGTCTCTATTTTTTTCTATTTCTTATATTGTCATTTTCCTTATGGTCTTACCATTCAAATCCCCCCTCATGACAGTGTAGCATTGTTGACATAATGATTATTGAATAGGAAGGGAAGCCAAGAAATCCTGCCCAACAACCAATGAGTGTTAATGCTACATAGTCATTGTTAGTTGCTATACATTAATTTTGTACTCTTTTTGCTCATCCCATGTTCTGCCTTTAAGGCTGTTAACAATTTAAAAAAACCCAAAAATACAGTGACTGGAAACAAGTTTAATTTCCTCTGTAGGCTGGCCTCTAGTGCTAGCCAAGATGGTGCGGAACCACCATGAGGTGTCTGAATCTTAGAAGGGTCATTCAGGAAAAAAAGCATTCATATTGGGTCTGATTGTGTCATAAATATATGCACCTTAAGAATGGATAGAGTACTGCCTGTACATCTTCATTTTACTTTCATGACTAATGAATGTTTCTATTATAACACAAAGTTATCTTGTCAGAGAGATAGAATTCTTACTGGGGAGATGTCAAGAAGATGTCTGTATTTGAAAGTTGGTCAAAGTGGAGGGGAAGGTGTCGGAGCTGAACAGAGGGTGGTTTTGATAGTTATGCCTGGCAAACTCAGTCCAGGGATTAAGACAATTTCTGTTACCATAGGCCAGAATGACAGTCAGTTTGGTTATTTCAGCTAAAATGTCAGAATGAGTTTTTTCATCTGGGTCACTGTCCTCAGAAAGCTATTTAATTGAATTGACAAGGTTTCAATATGTATTTTGGCAATTGCACCAGAAGTTTGGGATTATCTTATGAATTTCCAGTTGGAGTCCTACAAATGGATAAATTAAAAAACAACTGCTAAAGAATGTTAATTTTCTGCTGCTCTGCTTGAGGAAACTATAATTTTGGAGCTATGTGAAATCTTGATTGTTTATTAATTTGTCATTCAAACTCCTGTAATCACCTTTTATGACAAAACTTTTTGTAGTGATTTTCATTTGTTTGCACAACTTGTCAGTTGTTCTTAAAACAAATACATTAAGCAGCTTGGAAGATAAGGGGTATTATTTTCATGAGCAAGTCAAGTCATTAAATCAACATCAGGTTATGAAGGAAGCTGTGATGTTTGTGGTGACATTTAAGTGAGAAAAAGTAATGACAATCTGAACAGTGACTGCATAAACAATTCATATTGTACCCACTGTACTTAGGAAGCCAATATAAATTTAATGTAGTCAGTGATAAAAATGCAAGCAAAAGCAAATAATAAAAAAACTCAGGTGTACTTCAACAGAAATAGAAAATGAATGCTGAGCAGATATGTGTGAACAGTAAGACTCTAGTGCCCTATTCAGTAAAGATTAATATTATTTTCTTTCAACACAGCTGTCTAAAATAACTCTAGATATTTTACATAGATGCTCTGGTGACAGATCTCTTCTTTACAAATTTCCATGCAACAAGGAATTTGACAATTTTAAGGTGAAAGTGTGCAGATGAATTATTAGAAGAGTGACCCAGGAGGCAGAATTTTTGAGTTTAATCTTTCTCTGCTACTGGTTTACTCTTTTCTTGGGCAACTCATGATGGAATATAATCTAGGATACCAAGGTATTGAATTTGTAAGCAGTACAGGCTATAACCTCCTGTTGATTTTAGTGAGCATTGGGTGCTGGAGTGATTGAGCCCAAGGATGTCTAGTAAAACACACTTGATTGGAAAAGGCAGGTTCTTAGAATATTGCTGGAAATACTAAACATACATTGGGTGGCAATACTGGAAAATTATCTTCCCTTTATGTCTATTCACCCAGCCATAAAACATTTACATGGAGTTACAACTCTTGAATGGTGATTACAATGCTCAAACTGACTTGTGCTCAGTCACTAGAGTGCAGTGGTGATTTCAGCTGACTTCTAACATAACCAAGAGAAAAAAAATGGGAACTGAGAAAATACCACTGCTGTAAAACAGTTCAGAAGATACAACTTCTTGGGAATTTTCTGACAGCGTTTCCCATTGTTGGAAATGACAATTTATTGAACGTTATTGTTGGGGTGGTATTGGTGGTGGTATTTTTTTTGTATATTAACCTAAGAGTTTCAAAGCAAATTTCACTTAGGAGGTGCTCAGGCCAAAATGTGTTTTCTAGTCAAAACTGCAGATATACTGAGCATAAATACTTAAATGCTATGATTAGATGTTGACGGCCTAAATTCTACTCCTCCTTTTGTTGTATTTGAAACAGATAAATTTTGTAATTGGATCTCCCACAAAATTAATGATTGCCCTAATCATTTACATATATACTTTGTTACTCCTGCTGGTTTTTTTTTGGTACATAATAATCAATAGTATAATTGAAGTCTCTATTTTAACAGGATACAGTAACCATTGGGTTGAGATTCTCCTTCTCTTGAGCATTTAATGGTGTACATAAAGTAGATAAGTGACAAGGTGTAAGGCATTCTGCAGAATAGTTGGGTCATTGGACAACTCAGATTCAACTCTGCTCTAATGAATAGGAAAAATTCTATCATATCTCAAACGAATGCCTTAACAGCTATCAAGACAATATGATCTTGTTTCTGTTCTGAAACTGTTATTGCACTATGGTTCATGTGACAAAAAGATAATAACCCAAAATACACCTGAAGCTAGGAGAAAAACTTAGACCAAATGGTAAAATCATTTTATTTTGAAACTTGTGAAGTTATTCTATTTTTCACCACAACTTTGCTCAGTTTTTCTCACAACTAATTTAGGCTGTTGATCCTTTTTTAGAAGTCTTTCACTCTGGTCACTTCTTTTCCATCTTTGACAATTTGGAATTCAAGAAAAAACATCTCGAGGTGACCTACTCTACAGCAGCATACCTGTACAAGTGAAACTTTCCCTAGTGGAATTTGTAACATCACTGCAGTCTCCCAGTGCAGATGTTCTGTGAAGCTGTTAATGTGGGACTTCACTTGGTGACTTAGTATTAAGTGACACTGATATAATTATTCTATTGAAAATTCTCCAAATGCAGACATGCCTTAAATTTGTCAAATCAGTCAGTGGTTTCTGCAGGTTGAAAAGACACCCAGGGAAATGATGGCTTGAAAAGGAAAAGCAATCATTTTCCGAGTCTTAATAACTGTTCTCATGGCACAGATCAAGGTGACAAAACAAATGTTTTGAGCACAGGCCTCTATCTAAAGTTAAAATCAAAATTAAGTGTTCTTGAAGCAACAATTTTGCAGTTAAGAGCCAGCTATAGAAATAGTCTTTCAAGTTAAGATGAAGAGATGGCGTGGTTTTTTTTTTTTTTTTTTTTTAATAAAATCTGAATATTATGCCCACACTATCTGGAGTTCAAGGACTTGTCATTTGAAGTAGATTTGATTGATCTGCCCAAAACAAATACACTTTTCTGACAAAGTGCTAATAAACCCCTTCTGTCATCACAGAGTGCTTCTTTCAAGATCTTACTGTGTGTTTTTTAAAGCGATGAAATTTATAGAGTACTGTTATAAGGTTCTAATTGAATTTCACAGAAGTAGCCCTGGTGTGACCCAAGATGGGGGAAAATAAAATCCTCAAAGCTAGTCTCTGTGGAACCAATGATTAAAAACACTAAACGGAAAAGAGAGGTCCAAGCTAGAAATAATCAACGTGAGACTTAATGAAGATTTTTGAGATAAGTTAAGGTTGATAATGTCTGCAAGATATAAGGTGAATGAAAAGATTCACAACAACAGAAAAGTGTTTATTAAAACACCGTTAAAGTAACCTTGGGAAATAACAAAAACTGCCTTTAAGATTTTCTATTAAAGTAAAAACTGGGTAAATTAGATAATTTTACCATCTGCAGCTTTAGCAGAACTTTTTGCTTAACTCTTATGGCAAGGTTTAGTTGACTTTGGAGAACTTTAACAATCATTATCATAAGGCTTTTTATGAAGTTGGTGACTAAAGAGCTACATAAATCCCATTTTCGATAACTTTAAATAGACCTAAAGTGAGGTAGCAAACTCCTGGTTGTGTCAGAGTATTTTATGAGCCCCAGACTAGCTTTCTGATCAAGCTAGATAAAAGGTATGAAAGCTAACTTTGGAATTTCTTAGACTATATGTAGGCTTTTCCTAGGTTTTGGAGATCTATCATTTCAGTTTCCAGTCTGTGATACAGCCCTTGCTATTCTGTAAGGCCATGCTGGAATAAGTTCTGAACATAGGATAATTTTGTCCTCTTCCTTCTTGCCTTTCCTGGGCATGTGAAGAGACAGCGCAGCTGACTGTAGAACCTCAAAGGGTCAGTGAGAGACAGAAGTTCTTTCCCACAACTAGTAAAGATACTACCTTTATATTGGAACTGGGAAGTATTTGCAAACAAGACTAAGTTGGCACTGAAATCTGGAATGATTATTAGTTATTGGAACAATGATGGTGTCTGGGAGTCACAGCCTCCAGTGAGGTGTCTACTATACTGGGTGCTGCACAACGGGCAAACAGCCAAACCTATGCATTTCCTTGTGACTGGTACAAAACTCTTTAACTCCTCAGACGTAATTTCAATATACAAAATGCTTTACTCCCACTGGTCATTTTTGTTAACAAAGAGGACACAGTGGAAGGTATTTCTTTGTGCCTAGCACTAACTGAAATATGAGGTATTACAAAGAATTATCTGTCTGCAGATTTGAGTAATATGATTAGTGCAGACTGGGAAAACAGGCGAACAGCAAGGTGAGAGGCCATGTGCATTTGTTGTCGCTTTTTGCTAAACTGACAGAAGGTGAGCTAGCTTTGAGGCAGAGTGGCAGGAACTAGAGTAGGTACAATTCTTATGAATGCACTTAAACAGCTTCCAGGCATGAGCTGGCTTGTGTCCTGTTAGCTCAGGGTAAGGCCAAAGCTGGTGCCACTGTGTGCCACTAAGTACACCTAACAAAGTAATTGCTTATTAGTTATCTTGTTATACGTCAACTGTGTAAGACAATTATATTAAACAATTATCAACATAACCTTTCTATCAGCCTCTGGTCAACTGTACATTTTTGGTGCAGTCTTTACAACTGTCTTTCAGTCCTTGACTTAAGGGTTCAGCACCTGCAGTACTCTGTTTTGTTTTTTTTTTAACTCTACCTCTTAAATTAGCTGGAAATTCACACTGGTGTTGAGATGGTGTCTGACTTTCTGAGCTACAAAGAGAGACATATGTTCTTTTAAGTCTGCAAGTTTTGCCTGGTGGTTTCTGACAGCAGACTGAGGAATTTGGTTTTCATCTGCAACATCCTAACATTTCTTGGGCCATAAAATTGGGCTTGCTGATTTGAAAACCTGATTTTGGATTTTGTTCTCGAGATTGGCAAAGGAAATAGCTTATGTATGCTGACCTTCATGACAGCCTGTGAAGCCTCTGCGTTTGAGATGATGCCTGAGAAAAGCTAAGGTGAAGAGATGGCACAGGAATGGATTTTTCACTCCAGAAAAAAAATCTTTGTGTGTGAGAAAGTGGAAAATGTATATTTTTGAGCAGAGAATGTGTGTTAGTTTGCTTTTTGTGATTCTGTTAGGCTTTAGTCTAAGTACGTTGTCAAGGGCAGCTAGACCCTAGGACCTTCGTTCTAATGTTTGATAGGCTGACATAAATGAAACAATTAACTACACCATTTTATTAATGCTGTGTTCTCCAGTATTTTCTCAAGCTTTGTCATGTCTCAAAGTTTTCTACTTCAGCAACCACAGACTATCACCACTTATCATCTCGGTTTGCATCACGCCTACTGAAGCTAGGCAATTGGGGGGTGCTAGAGGGGTAAGCTTACTGTACTTTCAGCATTCCTCACCTTCATTTTGCTGCTTTATGTGGCTCTTCTCCACTCTTCCACTGACAGTGCAGCGTCAGTGAAAGTACATATCTGAATAGCTAAACATTATTGGTGATTTAAATGGTTAACTAAATTTTGCTGCAGTTTTATGGAAAATCTATGTTTTTTTTAAGTCAAATGTACCATGCTGTTTGCATGTGTGCTTTAGCAGATGGCAATATAAATCACAATCCAATTCTGCTGAATTCAAATGCATAAGTATTGTGGGTGTAACTATGCTTCTGTTACTCACACTGTAAAGCTAAAAACCCTCTTTAGCAATTTGATTGTCTTATAAATGAAGAAAGTAAATCTGATTTAAATTAATTAATGAAAGACTAAATTATTTTAAATACTTTTTGACATTAAAGAAGTATGCTAATTGATGACTAATTTTCTCTATATATCTTGTTTCATGTCAGTTAGATACCCACATTTCATTGCTAATTATGTATTCATTTTATATGTATTGTTTATGCAATTCTGAGGTTATTATGAAAGCCACTGAATTTTCTTGTGAATGAATTAAATCATAAAAAGGGTCCTTGTAGCAGTCAGTTGATTCTNTATGCTTGAGCACATGTACAGACAGACACACAGAAGGGCACAGTACGTATCTGCTTATATATGTACATAATAAAAAAAAGTTCATAATATATATGAAAATTCAGTAGGCATATAAAAATTAGAGATGTCAGATAATAGAGGATTTAAATAAGGAATGTTTTAGTCTGCCTTTACAGGGATGTGGATTTCCTGTAAAGTCAATGGAAGTGTACTGAAATGCAGCTGAAGCAACAGAGTGGTGAATTAAGTCAAAGCATTATTGATAACCGGGATTTATTTTTTCCCTGTTCATTTAGTGCAAAGAAAATAAATATAAAATAAACAGACTTTTATATATTTATTCAGCTTGTTTTGTCTGTCTTTTCAGACTCAAAAAATATTTTCTTTTCTGTTGGCATGTTCGGAGAAAGGGTATATGCCTTTCTTTTAAGATGTGTTGAAAATGAAGTGAAAAACATATCGGGAGAGATTATTTGTCAGGTAGTAAGAGACTATATAGATGAGGGAGTTGAAAGAAAGCTCATATAAGTCCCCCTAGATTACATGAGCATTACATTTATGGAAATTTTCCAAAGTAGACTGATATCTTTGATTATCCAGCTTTTTTAGCCAGACCAAGTTCTCAGCTGGCATAAATCGTGCAGTGCTGGCTTTTGTCAGCTGCAGATCTGGACGCTCAAGATCCATGGGTTTCCGCTTTTTTTTTTTTTTTTTTTTTTTTTTTTTTTCCCTTTGTTTATTTTTATGTGTTTTCTCCGATTTTTTTGGTTATTTATGTTCCTGGGGTTTTTTTTTTTTTTTTTTTTTTTTTTTTTTTTTTTTCCCCAGCTGTTAATTTAAGGGAAACAAATTCATCTTTTGTAGCCTTGTTTGTTTGCTGGATTCTTTGTCTCCAAATAAATGAAAATAAGATCTTGTAATAGAAAGTAGGTAGTCTTAACAAGAGATGGTGCTTCCCACGTTGCTGCTACAATATTCAATATACTTCATTGAAAAGGTGGAAATGATAGCTACTGATTATTTGTTAAGAAATAATCAGAGGAATTCTGAATGGGTGATTATATTTAGGAGGAGATAACAGCCTTTTATAAGAAAATTAGAGCAGCCATTAGGTGATCTGATTATGTTAGCTGCCAAAAACCCACAGGAAAGTCCTTTCACTCCATCTGTGCAGCCAGAAAGATGAGAATTGGCATGGGAGCTGTTAGTCTAGCTCAACATCGCTTTATACTGAGACAAATCTCTTGTGATTACTCATGAAGGTTTGAGATTAAGCTGGATGGGAAACAGTTGTCTGTTCCCAGTTATAATTTAAAGACACAGAGAAACATTGTCACACTTGGATGGGAATTTTAAAACCTGGAAATATAAAACTGGAATAAAATTGTAGCAGTCTTCTAAGCAAAGCTAAAGCAATGACCCTAATTTATTTCTGTGTGAGTATAAATGTATTAATCTATAACTGACAGTAGTGGTAGGCATTAATGACCAACACTTTTCCAAATTACATATCCCATTTTCATTAAATGTCCAAAAGCTTATAAAAGCAAAGTCACATGAAGAATACTTTAATTATCATTGTTATGTTAAAGATTTCCTCCATTTCCATTTACTACTGAGAGGTAGAAGGACATGAGTTTGAAATAGGCAGGATGCAGGCTGATGAGTATGTATTTAGAAGTTCCTGGGTACTCCAGCTACTTGAGATGAGGAATACCCCAATTTGTATTCAGGAAAATCTAGATATTTCATGTTTATTGAGGCCTGACACAGTACAGAAAAGCTAGGGGAGTGGATATTAAAATATAATATATTGGGAATAGTAATTATTTTGCTTTCCAGAAAGAAAAGAAAAAAATAATCAACCAGAAAACATAATACTTGCTTGTTATATTAAAATCTCTCTAATGCATGATGTTTGAAATGTCTATATTCTGTCTTTGGAATGCATCAAGCAATTTGCATCGACTTTATCTTCAGACACAAACAAACAGACCATCTGCAGGCTGAAGTTGATCTCACAGAGTGTGTATGTCCTACCTAACCTGCTGTTCTTTCCTGATCTAAACAGAGTTGTTATTTTATTTTCTATGAAATTTTTCATAAAATAAAATTTACTCTTCCTGTTTTAGGCATATGCATTGGCATTAGCTTTGGCATTCTCTAATTCAATGCAGTATTTACTGGGTGAATGCTGTAATAATTATGTCTTTATTTGCATTTGCATAAACATCCTTTCACCCTGTGGAAAAAGTTATCTGGAAGGAAGAGAATACGACAATATATTTCTGTTGCCGATTCTGATTCAGGAAAAATAAAATGAGCCATTTTCATTCTAAGGGCATAAAAAGAAAGAGCAGTTTGGGTATCAGTTGTGGGTTTAACAGCAGCTAATCTCACCCATGAGGTTATCAGCTTCTGGGTGATCCTATTTAAATCACCTTTGATACCATAGCAGGCCTTATGAAGCATATGCTGTGCCTAGTGTTGCCACAGAGAATGAATATTATTCACAGCTATCAGATACATGCTAAAACAGTATACCTCTGCTCAGGCAAGTATATTTCCGAGATTAATTTATCTTTATGTTTCAACAATGCAAAGACCTAGTACCAGAAATGTGCTAATTTGTAAAGGCTGAATGTTGTAAACCTTGCTTATGGGAGGAATTCATACTTGAATGCTTCAATAGCTTCACTTTGAGTACCTGAGTTAAATCAGGAGATTCAGTACTTCAGTAAACTAATAAGTAAATGAAACTTATCCATGCAATAATGGCTGTAAAGTTTGAAGTACTTTATGTTTGCAGTTGAAAATTTCAGAGGCTGAAAAAAACCCCAAACCCATAATTTAGTAATCTACTGGTTGAGTTTAGTTCTATTTGTAAAAAACACTCATTGCAAGAGGAATTATGCAACTAGTGCTACATGTCCTGATCTTGCATAGCTAATAAATGCAACAAGTGCATGTGAATGCTCTGCATCTGATCTCAGCTCTCCCCCATGGAAACTATGATAAGGAGTAAGCAGAGCTACTATCCCTGCAGCAGCAGCGGTTACCAGCAGAATAAAAAGAATGCTGCCAGAGGGCTGCCACAAAAAGCAACAGCTCTCTACTACCACAATGAAAACTTGGTGCAGGAGTTTTTCCTTTAGAAAGTAAATAATGTTTTGCTTTTATAGTTTCAAAACAAATTAATAACTCTCTTGATTTTGCATTTATTATTCGTTTTTTGGTAAAATTTTATCTATAAAGTTTTTTTATTGAAATGGAATTTCCAGAAGTATTTTACTTCAAAGGCAAATTATACCTTTAATTTTGGCTTTGACATTTTAATTTTATTCTTAAATCCAAACAAGAGTATTTAAGTAAACAGCTTAATTTTAATTGAAAAAATGTTTTTAGAAAAAAACAGTCTATTTCAATTTGAGAGTGCTGACCATGTCAGAAGGCCTATTCCAATCATTGTAAAGATAGAAAACTGTTGGAACTGAGACTTCACATGAAGGTTTTTATTTTGTCAGCATCTCCCACCAACAAAACCCACAAACCTATGAGAAGGTATTGGCCAGTCCCGTTTCAGTTACGTATGAGTTCATATTGCCCTGGAGGAAAAAGGAAGCATGATGTAAATTAATGTAGTTCATAAATTTGATGCTTCTAAATGTCATGTCTATATAACATATCAGTCAGCTGTAGTGAGAAGTTTAAACAAGTTTGAAAGGTAAGTGCTTAAGATGTTGGGCAAAAGGGAAGCGAAGCTGCCCAGTTTGGCTATTCAAATGGAAAAGCAATGTGACCTTGCCCACACTATCAAAGTATGACTTAATCAAATCTCATCCTCTAGCTAGGTCTTGTTTCACCTAAAGAGATGATGGATAATTTTTCAACTCTCATATTTCTGGAACATTTGCTTCTCTGACAACTATAGAAAATGAATGTTATTGCCTGAAAATCCCTGTGCTCAGAAGCAGTCACATCTCATTTCACTCTTCTTTCTTCTTTTTCATTTATAGATGTAGACAAAGTG
>VZTO01006351.1:42578-53278 GCA_013400615.1 Syrrhaptes paradoxus
CCAGGGGAGGTTTAGGCTGGATATTAGAAAAAAATTCTTCACTGAAAGAGTGGTTAGGCATTGGAACAAGCTACCCAGGGAAGTGGTGGAGTCACGATCCTTGGAGGTGTTCAAGAAACATGTAGATGTGGTGCTTAGGGACATGGTTTAGTGAGTTAGGTGGTGTGGGTTGACGGTTGGACTTCATGATCCCTGAGGTCTTTTCCAACCTTAATGATTCTATGATTCTGTGTAGTTAATAACACTGGGAATTTTTATGAACACCTTATAGGAAACAGTAATTAAGAACGCCATGTTAGACATTTAAGAGTTCAGAAATAACAGATTTAAGGTAACTTTAACAGGTGCAGATTCTTAATATACTTTTTAGTTATGAGACTTTACAGGTTTTTGTCCCCAAAAGTCCCCTTATTTATCCAGTATACTGGCTAATTCTCATCCATGCGGAGGGAATTTTTTACCACTTACAATCCTTTGCAACTACAGCATTGCATGCAGCCTTCAGATGCATTGGTTCAGAGCAGGTCATAAGTCCATTCTATGTACATACAAGCCACCAAAACCACTTTTATACCTTCAAAAGAAACTCCAGGCTCCATTTGATTGGGAGACTGTGGCACCAGCTTTCAGAATTACATTGAAATACTCATGCATATGACAAGATGCTTGTGTCCCACATTACATCCCCCCTACTCTGTGCTATTTATTCTCTGACACTGTATATAATACATCTGCAGACCCCAACCCTATCTCCCCACCATGTTACTCCACACCTTCCTACTTTTCCCTGTCCAGTTTCAATTCCCCACCTTACAGTTTTTCCCCTTTCCCCTGCCCTATCTAGACCATCTGCATCCTTCAGCGTGTAGGAGAACTGAGGCTCACTGAAAACATAGCTACTGTTTTTCTTCTGCATTGTCAACAGTCAGTGTGAGGTTTCTAGACTTCTTAATTAATAGCAGATCAGCACTCAACACAAAATTAATTTATTTGTGCACTTTTGTGGTGCTTGCTAACATGACCCAGGATTGCTGCAAAAACTGCAATAGATTTATTTTCATACCCTCCTCCTAAGAAAAGAAAATGACATTCTGTAGAATAATTCCTGATGCCCAGATTGAAATGGCTGGGCCTATTTTTTTCATAATAGAGCTGAATAATGCATTTACATCAGGTCTTGGGAAGGTAGGGCAGGAGGGGGGAAGAGGTGAGCTGAATAAGGATGTGGGACTCAAAACAGCATCTCACAAGGAGGTGATGATACAAAGGTGGTATGAAGAGGGCTCAGAGCTGAATCTGTCCTGAAAGCTACCCTTTATATTACCTTACAATGCAGCGTTTTTAGATGTTAATGATTTATGTTGACTATACTTACAGTTGAAAATGGCTTGTACTTCTGTTCCTATGCTTTCTCTGCGCAAAGGTTCTTATCTTTGGGGGACAGTGAAGAGGATACTACTTGCCTCCTATAACTTTTGGAAAGGGAAGGTATATTTAATGATTAGTGTCTGTGCTGACTAATGTTCAAAGACATGATGCATCTAGTAAATTGTTGACTAAATATCACAATATTCTTATAATAATAACTTAGAGACTATAAATGTTTAATATGAAAGAGTGGTCTGAGAGAGATTCCAGGAAGGAAATTCTGTATCTATTATATTACCTAAAAATATTGCATGATTGAACAGTTTGAACTTTCTATTGTGTTAAATTCCTTGCATTCTAATAAGATATTAAAGACAAACATCTGCTGAGGTTTTCATTTTAGTCATTGAGTCTACCTATAACAACCGACCAATTGTTCGGCACTGAAACCAAAGGCATTAATTTGCTGAGGTCATACTGATGTTAAAACAAAAAAAAAGAGACTAGAAAAGCATTTTGAGTCATCTTTAAATATATATATGCATAGGTATACTTATACACAAATATATTTATATAACATATCTTCAAATGTTGCATTATGATCTTCACCAGAGTTGTGTACAATCACAATGAAGAGCAGACTAGTTGTGAATCTGTAAACAAGCTATTGAGTGAACTGAGGCACCTGTAGCTTGGTTTGGTGTCAGGACTGCCATTTGATTTTACTATTTCTAAACATAACTCATGTCAGGCCTATGTGTAGTGTATAAAGGAGCTATGAAGGAAAACAATGTTGGTATGGAGATCTTCCTGTCCGGGATGTTAGCCTGGGATGGCTAATATGTGTTTCACTTCCTTTCTAAATTTCTGTACTTTGTTTGAGACTACTTTTTCACTTTGGTAGTGCCCTCTGGGATTCTATGGGATATGGTAACATAGGTATTTAAGTAAAACATGCAAGTTGACAGTGAAGTAATAAACAGCAGTCTGAGATGTATCTGGAAGCCTCAATAAAGGGTGGTTGGGATGAGAAGTTTTAAGCAGATATTTTTTTCCTTGACTTATCAATTCAAAATGTTGTGATACAATAGAAGCAAGAAGTGCCATAAAATGACAAATTGATAGAAATAATATATATGGTGAGAGTAATCTCACATTTTTTGGTGTTCTTTTAGTGCCTTTATCTTAGGTAGGTTTCTGTTACTGAGCTTGCTGTCAACATCTGCTTCCATCTAATGAAAAAGGTATTGCTTGATGAAAAATTCTGGCACATTTATGTTCAGAGTATAAACTCACTTTGATTTACTTTTAATTGTGAGACAGTGATAAACTACTGTGCAATTACCACATTTAAAATGGCAAGCTGAAGTAATGACAAGTCTTTTTAGATTTTTCTTTCTACTTCTACTGATAAGTGAACATGTAATGGTTCAAAAATACTGCTTCATTCTGTCACTGTCACAACAGTATTTGTACGTTTGTTGTCTTTCTAGGTTCTGAAGAGCATCCTCATTCTTTTGCTCCTGAACTGAAATTTTTTAATTCTTCCATTTTCAGTCTTAATCTGCATAGTTACTTAAGAAAACTGATCTGAACTACTTCAGATTAAGCCCTTCTGCAGACTTGTTCAGAAAGATTAGTGCTGTTTAGCCTGTTGCTAAAATAAATAATTTCAAATTTCTAACTTTAGTTATAGATGTGCTGAATGTCCGCACATTTGCAAGCTCTTAGACTGGACTTTGTGCTGGATTACATTGCATTTTACTATGTAAAATAGCTACACTGCTCAAACCATCTGGCCCAGTCTCTGTGTGTAACCGGACAAGAGAAGCCTAAAAAAGCTTGAATGTATATCTTTCAGCTTCTACAGCTTCCTGGGGTGAGGATGTCTACAACCTAACAGTGCTGAGTGAAGATTTTTTCTTTTTGTTCCATTCTAAGCTCCTCGTGCCTCTTTCCTGCTTACACTTAATTGAGAACTATAATTAAGAATTTTTTTCTGAAGGCAAAAATATAGGTAAAAATATGCCTGAACAGAACATGATTAACATATCCTAAAAGACCAGCATGTGCATTACATGTTTTTCTAGGCTCTTTTAAAATATGACTGTTAGCTGAGTACATAGTGGGCATGCTTCCCTCCTTCCCCCTCTAAATAAGATGATTAGTCCTTTAAGCACTTGTTCAGAAGTTAGGCAACAGACTCCATAATCTACTGGATTGAAACCCTAGGAGATAATCAGGGTATGTCTGCAGTCGATACTAGTTAATCTTCATCATTTTTGCAGAACTGATACTAATGCGTAGCTGCAAGAAAGAGGACTGTGTTTTTCTAGTCTGGGGACTCAGCCTCTGGGAAGAAGCACTCTGACTTCTGGTTGCAAGTGTTCTCATCTGCACTATCTGATGACTATTACTGAAAAATACATAAACAGAACTGAGTGTTTTAAATAACAAGAAACCTAGGTATAAGTCTGTTTTATTTGAAGACACAATACTCTGTCAGATGTAAGTTCTTCAGATTTAGATGTAACTGTTTTCCCAGGCAATTGACTCCTAGTCCAGAGAGTGCTCCTTTACAACGGGCCACAGTACTTTCAGCTTATTTTGGGGACACCTTTTCTTGACCTGCCATTCCTTAACAACACTGAAGTTTTCTGACAGATAATTATTATCTTGGTTTATATCTAGAAAGTTTTATTAAATGTACAATTATCATGATCTTGTTAAGTGTATGCAGTATTTATTTACACAGTTATAAATTATGGGAGTATGCATAAACGTATAGCAGTTAGAACACATTTATAAGTTCTGTTGAAAATCCAGCTTCCTTCTCTGAAACAGAAACAAAGGGCCAAACCCAGCATTAACAGCTTCCTGCCAAGTCATGGGAGCTCTTGCTTTTCCAGCTGCTGAGTACTTGTTTCAGGCTCTAAACACTTCCAAGGAGAAAAGTTGTGAAGTCATGGGAAAGAGTCCCACTAATGGCTTTCAACTTTTGTTGCAGATCTTGAAAGTCCATTGGTGGGAAAAGCCATCTGTACTTGGAAAGTGTTCAGCACTTTTAGGATTGAACCTTTAGTATAAACTATAACATTTGGTAATAAATATTTGTATAATATAAATATATATAATTATATATATATGAAATAGAAGATGCTAGTAGAGACAGTCAAGTCCACATACGTTATTGAAAAACATTTCCAGGACTTACTCCCTCACACAAAATTTACTTCTGTTATTACATTTCTGACACCCACAGAGAATGAGAAACACCTGCTCATGCTGATAATCTAAGCATAAATAAGAAAAGATTGCTGTGCCTATGGGAGATGGGATAAACTTTCCTGAGCAGTTTCCCTCTCCCACAGGAAGTGTCATAAATTCTCTAATATAGTCTAAAGAAACCACCAGCCTCTAAGTTTCATATTCAAGGTTATGCCTCATTTACTCAGCAATGTGGAAGGCTGTCAAATAATTTTTATGCTGATTGCGCTCGGTCTGTATTGTAAGACTTCTACATTAAGAATCGTCTCTTTAAATGTTTGAAGTAACTGAAGTGATGTTAAAATATATGGTTATATATTATAATAAAAGAACTCATGATTTGTGTAAGAATTTCAAGACATGTTACATGTTTCTTTGAAAAACTTGCATTTAAATGTTGAGGGAACATAAGCTACTGTTTGTATTAATTAACACCTTTGTGAAACAGTAGATTAATGAAGACTTTTTCCACTCGCCTGTGCTGGTTTTGCCTGGGTTAGAGTTAATTTTCTTCACAGTGGCTAGTATGAGGCCATGTCTCATATTTGTGCTGAAGACGGTGTTGATAACACAGGGATGTTTTCGCTATTGCTGAGCAGTGCTTACACAGAGCCAAGGCCTTTTCTGCTTCTCCCACCACTCCAACAGTGAGGAGGCCGGGGGCGCACAAGACGTTGAGAGGTGACACAGCTGAGACAGATGACCCCAGCTTACCAAAGGGATATTCCATAACATATGATGTCATGCTCAGCACATAAACCTGGGGGAAGAAGAAGGAAGTGGGAGACATTGAGAATGATGACATTTTCTTCCCAGGTAACTGTTACATGTGATGGAGCCTTGCCTTCCTGGAGATGGCTGAACACCTGCCTGCTGATGAGAAGTAGTGAATGAATTCCTTGTTTTGCTTTCCTTGCGTGTATGGCTTTTGCTCTACTTATTAAAGTGTCTTTATATCAATCTATGAGTTTTCTCACCTTTACTCTTCTGATTCTCTCTCTCCCATCCCACTGGAGAGGAGTGAGCAAGTGGCTGTGTAGTTGCAAGCTGGGGTTAAATCATAACATGGTCAAAGAGAAAAGAACATTACAATTCTGTGTTACCATGAGCAAGTAACTGTTGAAATGTCTACATTTTTTTGATTCAAATATAAATGTTCTTTAATAAAATGATTTAATTAATTTTTTATTGAGATAAAGAGTTAATTTAAACATCTGCAACCATTTCCTGCCTAGCAAAAGCCTAGGATTATTTTTTCTCTCACTTTTGTTATGTCTGTAAAGATTTTACTGGAGTCAATAGAGTTGTACTAGTATGAAATCAGTCTAAGAATGTTAAGCCTCTAGATCAGAATAAATTTAAATCCAATTCAAGCACAAGTTCTGGTTTACTGAATGTTTAGGGTCTGTTATAAGGATTTAATTAATACCATATACAATTCTGAACAAAAAAACCTTATTAAATCAGGGACTAAATAGAAAAAGACCATTAATTTATTTCAGTTATAGAGGCTTGAAGAGTGAGGCTTCAGATATCTCAGAAGTGAAAAAAAACTTTTAAGAAAGAATAACAGCTGGATGAAGCATAAGAATTTTATAATATGCTCTGACTCTTATCACCAAAGCATCTGTTTTGGAAGGTGAAATATAGAGAGGTTACAATGAACTTGCTATAAGTGAATATTTTAAATGAGAAAATGAGTGAAAATTAAAGGCAGCAAGTGCTTGGGAAGAAACAAACAACCCAAAACAGAAATTAAAAAGACCAAATGAGGAATACTTAGAGATGAGTTTTTGAGTATTTTATGAATCTGAAAACAGCATGAGTGATTAAGTGTGGAAACTGAACCTTACTACTGCAGTGAGTGGGTTATATCTCTTCTAAATTACATGTCTGAAAGTCAGAAGTCTAACACTGAACTGCTAGCCCTAGGCTGCCTTTATAGTTAATAGAGAAATCCAGGCATCTCTGGAGGGTGATTCATTTCTGACTAAAATAGGCATCTGAGATAGGTCAAATAAATTGCCCTCTAGAGGTGCCTATTTTTCTCCAGTTCAGGCTTAGATGTCTAACTTTAAAATGTCTAAAGCTAGGTGAGATGAATCCCACTTCAAATAGTCTTGATTTTATGTTATTCCTCAATTGAAGAGGCATTAGTAACAGAAACTCCCTAAGGCATGTCACAATGTAGATACCCAGTGCTGACCAAGAAGCGAAGAATAATGCGGTTGGTTGACTCTGCAATTAATGATTTCAGCTATTATTTTTGGTGTAGAACTTGGCCAAGTCTCTGTGACTTGTAAAGCCTCTTACATATCACAAGATTTCATCCAGATGAAATGTGCCCTTCTTGATGCCCATTAAGTACTGTGAGTTCCTGGGTTAGCACTAAATAAGCCGTGCTCCTCTTGCTCAATATTTGAGATTTGACTAGGTTGCTGTGTGCCCTTTTTTGTCAGTAACCAAACCAGACAAATTCAGTTAAGATTTCCTTCTTTGAATATTTCCAGTTCTTCTTTTCATATCCAGAGAGGCTGTAGAAATCATACTTCCAGGTTTTTCCATTGTAATTTCTGCCTCCTTTTCTGGCAAAGGAAAAGCAGGATCTTGCAGGTAAAGTGCTAGACTGCAACCCAGTTCAGGGCTTAATCTTCTCTTTCACTATAATTGCTGGAAATAACATAGACCTAACCTGAAAGGAAAATATAACTTGAAATGGTGGCTGGATTTGTAATTATTGGAAAGAAAAATAATGAAAATCTTGGATTCTCATATTCTTTCTGAGAAATGCTGATGGGTCATTTATTTGGGGAATGAACATACTATTGGCAGTTCTCAGTATTGCAATGTGGAAAAAGAAATGGAAGAAGAAGGAAAATTAGAACGAAGAAGAAAATGTAGGTGTTTTATTCAGTTTGCTTCTTTATGCCATTAGACAAAAAATAGAGATAAAGAATAAAATCTATTGTTATTTGCTGATTTATGGGTTCAACCTGTGCCAGGCATACATTCAGGTCCTGTTTGCCTTGTGGGAAATCCACATGACCAAGATGCACAGAGAGGGAGTTTGAAAGGAAATTCATACCTGATACGAAAAAAGTAGGTGCATGAGAACAGTACAGTAAAAATCACTTGCACAAGCTGCAGCTGCAGGTTTTTTTTCTAAGAATCAGTCCTTAATTTCCACTCTCTTTTGTAATGTTTGCCCCTGTAATCTGTCTTCTTCCTTGAGAAGCATCTAAAGTTATTGGCAATGGGGCCTTACATAAAATTTAATTTACCTTTTTTGCCAAGTCTGATAGGCTGTGCTCCATCTATACCCTGAGTTACTACTCAGTTTATTCTAACCCTCACTTGATCATATTGTCCTTTTTGATTTTGCTTTTTCTAAATCTGACCATTTGGAAAACATCTTATGTTCTGGTTCTTTGTCCTGATTTGAAGCAGTGAGTGGAATATTCACAGACCTATATTGCAGGACTTCTCTCCCTGAGGTGTCTTTATACAAACTTGTCTGCCTACAATGAATCCATTTCCCTTGTTGTGTTGCTAATGTTCTTCTTCACTCCTGACTTCTTTTTAAATCCGGTTCTGCCCTTTAGCCCACTAGAAATCCTCTGAATGTACTAAAGCAGAGCTATGTCATACAGATTTACATTTCACCTAGATTTTTGAGCATATATGTAAACAATGCAATCAATATTGAAGTTAAAACCTGCTCTCTACCACTTCAGGAAGCTGATCACAACAAACAGAAATATTCCAAGCCTAATGTTCTCTGTGGTCAGTCACCATTAAGACAGATTTTCCTCACATTAGATGCACTTCACAGGATTTTCCAGCTATATTTTTGAATTTGCCAAATGACATGCCAACATGTATTTCAAGATTCATACAAGTACAGTTTTGTAGTTAATCTCCTTTCCATGATAAATGCTATGTTAGTGGTTCCAAATTCTAACACATATTGTTTATCAATGCTGTTGGACTCATTTGTTGTAGTGACTAATGCTAACACCCGTGCAATTACACTAGATCTCTACAGTATTACCATGTTATTTTGTATTGAGAAGCCACATTGAGGAGAAAAAGCACTAGTATGGTTCTTGCAGACTCCAGTAAAAAAGCCCCATAATCAGTTATGATCATGCTAGACTGGGTGAATATTCAAAATATATTGCTGAATTCTTTCATCTGGGGTTTAGCCTCATTAGTATTGATCATTCCAGTTGTTTTAGTGGTTCTAGTCCTGCCCTTTCCTTGACTAACAGAAAAATAATTACACTTCAGGTATCAATGCGTTACAAACTGCAGAGTATTTAGGTTATGATTCAATCCAACAAATTTTTATAATTGAGAATTTTTCTTAGTCATGAAAGAAAAGATGACTCATACCATAAAGCTACTAGAAGATGTATTGAGCATGTATCAGAAGAAATGTTTCTTTTTTTCCGTTGATTGTCATCTAAGTCTACATATGTTGTTTAGGAGATGCTTGGCATTACTGAACTGAATATTATGCATAGTGCTTAGCAACACTGGACAATTTTTCAAGACCTGTACATACAAAGAATAAGAATTTCCACATAAAGGACATGCATGTGAATTTGTGTTGAAAATGGACATTTGTGTAGGTCCTTATTTTAACTTCTACAAAAATCTATAAATCTGGAAATACCTACCTAATACATCTATCCATAATAGTCACCAAACAATCTAATAAAAAACCTTTCACAAACCCTGACTACTCTTTACACAGGGAAGGGGTCAAATAATTGCTAACACTGATGTTTTGCTGTTGACACTTTCAAGCATGTGTGATAAAACAGTTACTGCACTCTGCTAGATGGTAATAATAATACTCCCACTTCAGCTGAATATTTGGCTCTACTTTTTTGGCTCCAGCATAAGAAAAACCTGGCAAATTAAGGCACCTCCAGAATCAGTAACTCTGGGAGCATCTGGTAAAGACTGAATAAAGAAAATTCTGAAGATCAATATCTTTCCATCTCTTGCAGCTTGGCTCTGTTTGCTATTTTCCGTCAGTGAAATATCTGCACATTCAAAAGTTATATTGACTAACACTATATAAAACTTCAGAGAGAAAGAATATTTTGTAGAAATGAAAGCAATTTAAACTCTGCTTTAAGAATATTATGTCTTGTGACATTTACAATATAATTACCGATGCTGTCTTCAAAGTACAAAGTTTGTTGTGCTTTACTGGTCAGATGGTCAATTTTAATTTTATGCTTTCTGTTGATACTATTTTTTTTAATACCTCAGCTTTACCACTTTTCATATTTACCTGTACATGAAGGATGAACTTTTAAAAGTTGAACCTCTTTTTTACTTCCTAAAAAAAGTCTGTATTTAACTGTACATTTTTCACTTTTCTGTCTTTCATATATGTGTATTTGAGTACAAGATTTACTGGGCAAGAACTTTCCTGCATGAATGAGTAGTACAATGCAAAGTTTTGCAGTGGTAAAAAATAAGTATGAATAATAACAAAAATAATAATAACAGTGATTATTACAATAACAAAAGGACAAAACTTTGATTACAGAATGGTTATGTTGGCATTTATATTTACATGCAATCTTAATATTACTTTGAAAGCCAAAATCACCATCAAGTGACAGCCACTCATTATCTTGACACTAACATAAAATTCTACTGACATAATGCAAGAATAAAAGGTATCTTGGGGCATAGTGAAGCTGAATGGGAAGAAGAAGGACATTGTTAAATTAGCCTGTGTTTCATTGACCATAAATAACCCTTAGCTTTTAAAGGCTGCAAAATTCAGAGCAAGAATGAAGATTATTTTCGCTTTTTATGAGGACATTACCATGTGGATAGATGATGGTAAAGCAGTAGATGTGGTCTATCTGGATTTCAGTAAAGCATTTGACACTGTCTCCCACAGTATCCTTGCGGCTAAACTGAGGAAGTGTGATCTGGATGATCGGGTGGTGAGATGGATTGTGAACTGGCTGGAGAAAAGAAGCCAGAGAGTTGTGGTGAATGGGATGGAGTCTAGTTGGAGGCCTGTATCTAGT